>CM075995.1:2107415-2158365 GCA_038087875.1 Malacoraja senta
CCTGCCAATTCTTCCACCAGACTTAATTGACTTATTCTCATGCTGATACAAACCAGCCTCCACTCTTTTCACAGCTGCCCAATTCATACGTTCAGCAATTAATGTACTGAATCAGATCGAAATTCTAAAATAGTAGAATATTGAAGATAGGGTCCCTTACCAAGAGATACTGGTGAATTTATAATGGGAAACGAGGAAATGGCAGAACAGTTAAATGAGTACTTATATTCTGTTTTCACTAAGAAAGATACAAACAATCTCTCGGAAATACTAGGGGACCCAGGATCTAGTAGGAGGGAGTAACTGAAGGGAATCCACATTAGTCAACCTCGTTCTATTGCATCCGCTGCTCTTGGTGTCAACTGCTCTACATCGGTGAGACCAGACACAGGCTTGGCGATCGCTTCGCCCAACACCTCCGCACAGTTCGCAATAACCAACTGATCTCCTGGTGGCTCAGCACTTGAACTCCCCCTTCCATTCCGAATCCGACCTTTCTGTCCTGGGCCTCCTCCACGGCCAGAGTGCCATCGCAAATTGGAGGAGCAACACCTTGTATTTCGCTTGGGTAGTTTGCACCCCAGCGGTATGAACATTGACTTCTCCAATTTCAGGTAGTCCTTGCTTTCTCCATCCTTCCCTCCCCTTCCCAGCTCTCCCACAGCCCACTGTCTCCGTGTCTTCCTTTCTTCTTCCCGCCCCCACCCCCCATCAGTCTGAAAAAGGGTCTTGGCCCGAAACATCACCTATTCCTTCGCTCCATAGATGCTGCCTCACCCGCTTAGTTCTCCAGCATTTTGTCTACCTTTGATTTTCCAGCATCTGCAGTTCCTTCTTAAACATTCTATGTTTAGTACAGACTTTTAGACCAAAGGGCCTGTTTTTGTGCTTTAAAGTTCTATCAGAGAAAACTGGTATTGCATAGATCAGTTTTGTTTAGAGACACAGCGTGGAAACAGGCCCTTCAGCCCAACGAGCCGACCAGCATCCCGTACATTAGCATTATCCTACACACTAGGGACAATTTACAATTTTTACCAAAGCCAATTAACCTACAAACCTTTACGTCTTTGGAATGTGGAAGGAAACTGGACATCCCAGAGAAAACCACGCAGGTCACAGGGAGATTGAGTGTATTCCCTGCTAGAGAAAGCCCCATCTTTGTGCTGAAATGGAGGAACACTCATCCTAGACCTGAAAACAGGCCATTCATCCTGTTCCTGGTGAAGTGTCCAGTGCACTGTCAATAATAGATTAAGATTGGGGATAAGTAAACTCCTATTATGATTTTAATAATATTATCACCTTTTCCCAAATGCTACTGACCTGCTGAGCATTTCCAACATTTTCTATTTTTATTGCGACTTTCCTGCATCTGCAGATTTTCTTTTATTTTCACTTATCCTGTCTATATTTCCCTAAAACATCTCCACATTTCCTCCTTACCAGCACTACGACTTGACTTGGCACCACCTGAAAACTTGGATGGATGACATTTTAGAAAATGTCATCCCAATCGCTGATCTGAAACCGCAGGGGTCCCAACATCAATCCCAGCCTCACACCCCTCGTCTCAGCCTCCCAACCTCTCGTCTTTTTCTGCTTGTTGTTTTTAGTCTGTTGTTCAATGTATGTTTTCGGTGTGCCTTTCGTTTTTCATTATTGGGGGGGGGGGGAACTTTATTTATCTCTTTCCTCGACGGAGATGCGACTTTTTTTTGTATCGTATCTCCATCCGTGCTGCAGCCTAACATCATGGAACTGGCGGCTTCTTGCTGGGGATCGACCTCGGAGCTCCAACCACGGGCGCCTGAAGACTTGTGACCTCGGGAGCTCCAAGCCACAGGAGCTTCGACCGCCCTGACGCGGAACTTCGACCGCTACGACGTGGGGAGCTTTGATCACCGGCTATGGGAGCTTCGATCGCCCCGACTGCGGATGGTTCGACTGCCCCGACCACGGGAGAAAAGGAGGAAAGAAGATAAGACTTTATTGCCTTCCATCACAGTGGGGAATGTGGTGGAGCTACTGTGGTGGATGTTTATGTTAATATTTATGTAGTTGTGTGTCTTGTTGCTTTTTTTGGTATGACTGTATGGCAAAAATCAAATTATTTGTACACTGCAAAACATACTTGGCTAATAAATGTATTACGATTTCATCAGCTAGCCCCGCATTCCCCTTCTCTCTATCCCTACCCCACCCAAGTCGTTTTCGCTCAACAGCTAACATTGGCCTGTTCCTTTATCATCGTTACTTTTTTGCATATCTTTCATTAATTTTTCTTTATCTCTCTACATTATCGTCTATATCTCTTGTTTCCCTTATCCCTAACCAGTCTGAAGAAAACGTCACCCATTCCTTCTCTCCAGAGATGCTGCCTGTCCCACTGAGTTACTCCAGCATTCTGGTGTCTCTCTTCGGTTTAAACCAGCATCTACAGTTCCTCCTACACATTAGTTCATCAGCAATGAACATGGACATTGGTATGACCATGGGGCATTAAAGTTGAATATGATTAACTGCAATCAATACAAAACAGTCTGAGTGATCTTGAAAAGACCTTGAAGCCTTTAGAAATGTGACCAGTGAAATAATATTGACAAATCAAGGGGAAAATGTCTTCAAATGGCATTCGCTTTTTACTTATTTGGAGACATGCCCGGAAATTAAATGTTTTATTTTTACCCTGTCCATGGTTAAGATGAAAGTAAAACATAAATATTTTGACAAATATTTAGAAAGCCCTAAAGCAAAATACTGCAGATGCTGGAAATTAGATATTAAAAACATTCAAAAGATCAAACACTAACTATGAACAAAGCATCCAACAATGACCTTTCATCAGAGCTCTTGGACTATCTGGCCATCAATATTTATACCCACAATATTTGTTAATCTTATTAAGCCATAGTTTACACTAATCATCACAAGAAGTGGGCAATGTAGAACAAGATTCAAACTTCGGAACACAAGGTGTGTACGAAAAAACTACAGATGCTGGTTTAACACCGAATATAGACACAAAAAGCAGGAATAACTCAGCGGGTCAGGAAGATATAAGGTATTGGTGACGTTTCGGGTCGAGATCCTTCTTCAGACTGAGAGTCAGCGAAGAGAGAACGAGAGATACGAAAAGGTACATAGAACAAATTAATAAAATATATGCAAAAAAGACAGTTCAAAGCCAGCAACAATGATCAAGGAAAGGTGGAGCCCACAATGGTTCATTGTGGGTGACAAGCTATACATACAGTTGAAACTTAGCAGGACATAAAAACATAGAAGGAGGCCACACGACAGTGGAAACTATTACGACGACTAGGGTGGGAGAGGGACGGAGATGGAGAGGGGTTGCAAGAGTTACTTGAAGCTAGAGAGATCAATATTCATACTGCTGAGTTGTTTGCTGTCAAATGAAATATGAAGTGCTGTTCCTCCAGTTTACGCTTGACCTCACTTTGACAGTGGAGGAGGCCCAAAACAGAAGTCAGTGTGGGAATGGGAGTGGGGGGTGGGTTAAACCTGCAGATATTCATCAATCTTTATTACAGTCACCTTGCTATACTAAATGTAGTCAGCCCAAGACTTGCCCAAGACATGTTGCCCACTAATCTTACTGTTACATAGAAACATAGAAAATAGGTGCAGGAGTAGGCCAATCGGCCCCTTCGAGCCTGCACCGCCATTCAATATGATTCATGGATGATAATCCAACTCAGTATCCTGCACCTGCCTTCTCCCATACCCCCTGATCCCTTTAGCCCAAGGGCTACGTCTAACTCCCTCTTAAAGCATAGCCAATGAACTGGCCTCAACTACCTTCTGTGGCAGAGAATTCCACAGATTCACACTCTCTGTGTGAAAAATGTTTTTCTCATCTCGGTCCTAAAAGACTTCCCCCTTATCCTTAAACTGTGACCCCGTGTTCTGGACTTCCCAACATCGGGAACAATCTTCCTGCATCTAGCCTGTCCAACCCCTTAAGAATTTTGTAAGTTTCTATAAGATCCCCCCTCAATCTTCTAAATTCTAGCGAGTACAAGCCGAGTCTATCCAGTCTTTCTTCATATGAAAGTCCTGCCATCCCAGGAATCAGTCTGGTGAACCTTCTCTGTACTCCCTCTATGGCAAGAATGTCTTTCCTCAGATTAGGAGACTAAAACTGTACACAATACTCCAGGTGTGGTCTCACCAAGGCCCTGTACAACTGCAGCAGAATCTCCCTGCTCCTATACTCAAATCCTTTCGCTATGAATGCTAACATACCATTCGCTTTCTTCACTGCCTGCTGCACCTGCATGCCTACTTTCATGACTGGTGTACCATGACACCCAGTTCTCTTTGCATCTCCTCTTTTCCTAATCGGCCACCATTCAGATAATAGTCTACTTTCCTGTTCTTGCCACCAAAGTGGATAACCTCACATTTATCCACATTATACTGCATCTGCCATGCATTTGCCCACTCACCCAACCTATCCAAGTCACCTTGCAGCCTCCTAGCATCCTCCTCACAGCTAACACTGCCCCCCAGCTTCGTGTCATCCGCAAACTTGGAGATGTTGCATTCAATTCCCTCGTCCAAATCATTAATATATATTGTAAATAGCTGGGGTCCCAGTACCGAGCCTTGCGGTACCCACTAGTCACTGCCTGCCATTCTGAAAAGGACCCGTTTACTCCTACTATTTACTCCTACTCCTACTCTACTCGTTACGGTGGATGTACGATCATACCACAGAGCACCTCTTTGATTTTTCTTTCAACTTGAGAGAAACACCTGGCCACTGCTTTGCATATGAACAATCGAATAGCTGAGTGGGAACTTGTGAGATTATGCTTGTTGGCTAAAGCTTTTTTATGTGCAATAGAGCCAACACCTTGTGCTATCCGGCTGTAATGCTTTTTCAAGTCTTTTATTCGAATTTTGTTTCCATGTTGCATTACAACATGGAAACAAAATTCGTATAAAAGACTTGAAAAAGCAGCCCTAGTTCAAAGCTCACAAAGTGAGTAATAATTAGCCAGATAAGTGTCGACCTGTCAGCTCAGAATTCAGTCTGCCTTTTCAAAGACTTCCTTCGACTTTTGTTCGTTAACAATATTATTACAGTATACCGATCCGAGAAGCTTCATCATTATTTAAACCTTAGACTTATCCTTGACATATCTTTTAAAACATTTGCAGATCTTCAAGTTTTAGTCTATTATATTTGGAGGCATATGATTTTTTTTTTAAACTGTAGCTACATATATTTTGTGTCCTAAGGGACTGTAACCAATAAAGTACTTCTAAATGTGTAGGAAGGAACTGCAGATGCTTGTTTAAACCAAAGATAGACACAAAATGCTGCAATAATTCAGGGGGCAACAGCATCTCTGGAGAGAAGGAATGGGTGATGTTTCAGGTCGAGACCCTTCTGCAGTACTCCTAAACTATGGTTATGAATATGTCGATAAAGATTAGTTCAGAGATACCACGTGTAAACAGGCCCTTCGACCCAACGAGTCCATGCCAACCAACGCACACCCATACATTAGTTCTGCGTTATCCCAGTTTTGCATCCTACACACTGAGGACAATTTACAAAAGCCAATTAACCTACAAACCTGAAGGTAGACACAAAATGCTGGAGTAACTCTACGGGACAGGCAATATCTCTGGATAGAAGGAATGGGTGACGTTTCAGGTCGAGACCATTCTTCAGTCCTGAAACGTCACCCACTCCTTCAGTCCAGAGATGCTGCCTGACCTGCTGAGTTACTCCAGCAATTTGTGTCTATCTTCAGTGTACACCAGCATCTGCAGTTCCTTCCTACACAACCGACAAACCTCCACATCTTTGGAATGTAGGAGATGACCAGAGAACAAGGAGAAAACTCACATGGTCACAGGGGAGAATGCACAAACTTTGTGTAGACAGCACAAACGCTGGATTGTACCCAGGTCTCTCGCGCTGTAAGGCAGCAACTCTACCGCTGCACCACTGTGCCACCGCAAACCAAACACAGCACAGAAAGGTCCAAGCATCACATAGATTGTGAGTTAATTTATGTTGATGGCGTTCATCCAACGATAAATGTTGCTTGGATTATGGGCAAAAACTCTTCAAAATAATTGTCAGAGCTTCTCTATCCAACTAAACAGATACACGGGTTTCAGATCAACAAGTACTGAGAGGTAATGCCTCAGTTAATGAAATGAAATATTAGTTCAATCTTTGTCCTCAATACCAAATACTGGGACATAAATCATATTTACTTTGCTTTATAATTCAGTATAAAGTATGAACTGGGCAGAAAGCGATGGCAATGCTTAGAAGAATAGCATTGATACGGAATTAATGGTGACAGTTTATAACTTCAGTAGTTCTAGGAGCAGAGTTAGGCCATTCGGCCCATCAAGTCTACTCCACCATTCAAATCGTGGCTGATCTATCTTTCCCTCGCAACCCCATTCTCCTGCCTTCTCTCCATAACCCCTGACACCTTTATAATGATGATTCTTTAATAATGATTGCAAAGCAGACAGGATTCATTGTCAGTGCTGTTCTTACAGCAACTGATGTTGTCTCCACATGACCTGTTGCATGTGGAAATTCAGGACTGCTGTTACCCTGCACCGATGCATTCTAGATAAACACAAAATGCTGGAGTGATTCAGTGGGACAGGCAGCATCTCTGGGCTCTCTCTGGGCAATACATTCTAATTCTGTCTTCGAAACAGCTGCTTATAAATGCACCTCTCCTCCATTCACAGCAATATTCTGGAAAAATTAGTCTGCATTCACCAGGAGAAATTACTGGTCCTGTTTCTCTGCTGCCTTGAAAATCCTACTTTCTGGTTAAGTTGCGCCCTTCCCAAAGTTCTTAAACATAACAGTTTTAACAGTTGATTAATTTTTAAGGCATTGAAAATATACTTTGGTTTACCCGCCATTCCATTATTTCAAGCAAGTCTTGCAGCAGAGAAAAAGGCCCATCGGTCGAGCACGTTCCAGATTCCAAACACTCTTGAGATAAAAACGTTATTTCCTCAGATCCCTCTTACCCAAACCCAAGCCTCTCTAGCTTTGGCCATCTCTGCTCCCTGGGGAAAACCTTCCTGCTATCCAACTTATCTGTTGCCTTCATGAATTAGAATACTTCTAACCGCCCCTCCCCCCTCACATTAGACTCTTCAACTCTGAGGAAAACAAGTCTATCCAGCCAACATCCTGATGAATCTTTCCTGCACCCTCTTCTGTGTAATCATGTGGCATATAATCAGGATGCATCACAGCATGGTTTGGGAACAGCTCCATCCAAGACCAAAGTGCAGCGAATTGTGGACGTAGCCTAGACCATCCCACAAACCAACTTCCATTGACTCTATTTACACCTCACGCTGCCTCGGCAAGGCCAGCGGCATAATCAAGGACTGAGTCGCACTCTGCCCACTCCCTCTTCTCCCCTCACCCATCGGGCAAAGGTATAGGTGTGAAAACGCACACCTCCAGATTCAGGGACAGCTTCTTCCCAGCTGTTAACAGGCAACTGAACCATCCTAACACAACTAGAGAGCAGTCCTAAACTACTATCGACCTCATTGGTGACCCTTGGACTATCTTTGATTGGACTTTACTGGGCTTTATCTTGCACTAAACGTTATTCACATTATTCTCTTACTGTAGCGGCTTTTCTGAAGTTTCTTCCCAGCTGTTATCAGGCAACTGAACCATTCTATTAACAACTAGAGAGCGGCCCTGAGCTGCTATCTACCTTGTTAGAGACCCTTGGACTACCTTTAATAGGACTTTACTGGACTTTATCTTTCACTAAACATTATCCCCTTTATCATGTACTGTGGATGGCTCAATTGTAATCATGCATTGCCTTGCCGCTGACTGGTTGGCATACAACAAATGCTTTCACTGTACCTCAGTACACGTGACAATAAACTAAACTCAATACTGCAAAGGTGAATTCTGTGGACTTATTGACTGCGGACCACCTGAATTCTATGCGTGGTTTAAAATGTCAATAAGTCAAGTAGATATGGGCAGGGAAATGGCAGATAAGTTTAAGGTAAGCAAATTTCAGGTATTGCACTTAAGGAAGCCAAATGTTTGTTTAGTTTAGTTTGAAACAGGCCCTTCGGCCCACAGAGTCCGCATCGACCATCGATCCCTACACATTAACACACTAGGGACAATTTTATATTTATACTATGCCAATTAACCTACGAACCTGTGCGTCTTTCGAGTGTTGGACGAAACGTACAAACTCCGTACAGACAAGCACCCGTTGTCAGGATCGAACCCGAGACTCTGACGCAGCAAGGTAACAACTCTACCGCTGCGCTACTGTGCCGTCCGCAGCGGGAAAGTATGCAGTTCATCGAAAGACCCTGAACAGCTTTTTTGTACAGTGTGGATCTTGATGTCCAAGTCCATAAGAGTCAGGAATTCATGTTGCAGCTTTATAGATATTCAGTTAGGCTGCATTTGGAGTATTGTGTGCAGCTCTAGGTTCCCCCATTACAGGAAAGACGTGGAGGGGATGCAGAAATGGTTCACCACAATGCTGCCTGGATTACAGGGTATTAGCAATAAGAAGAGTTTGGACAAACTTGGACTGTTTTCTCTGGATCATCGGAGTATGAGGGAAGACCTACAGTTGCACCATTGCAAGCAACTTTTGGGTTATATCACAGCTTGGTTTGGGAAACAGCTCTGCCCAAGGCCGCGAGGAATTGCGGAGAGTTATAGATGTAGGCCCAGTCCATTCCACAGTTCTGATTTCTCTGCCATCTACATTTTACGCTGCCTCAAAAAAGCAGCCAACATAATTAAAGACTTGTCCCACTCCCACTCCAGTCATTCCCCCTTCTCTGTTTGCCAGACCAAGAGATGACGGCCTTCGAGAGTAGTCGAACAGTACCAGAATGGACCACCTAAACCACCGGGGAGGGGCCAAGATACCGGCTCGCAAAGTCAGCCTCAGAAGTCAGCTTCGGCAACAGATCTGCCAGCTTTGTCCTGGTGGAGTTCCAGAGCCCCTGCCGCAGAGGGCAAATTTGATTTTCCAATGTTCTATAGACTCAGGATTAGTTCCTGTGGATTAGAGGGTAGCTAATGTTATCCCACTTTTTAAGAAAGGCAGGAGAGAGAAAACAGGGAATTATAGACCAGTTAGCCTGACATCGGTGGTGGGAAAGATGCTGGAGTCAATTATAAAAGATGAGATCGCCGAACATTTGGATAGCAGTAACAGGATCGGTCCGAGTCAGCATGGATATACCAAGGGGAAATCATGCTTGACTAATCTTCTGGAATTTTTTGAAGATGTAACTAGGAAAATGGACAAGGGAGAGCCAGTGGATGTAGTGTACCTGGACTTTCAGAAAGCATTTGATAAGGTCCCACATAGGAGATTAGTGGGCAAAATTAGGGCACATGGTAGTGGGGGCAGAGTGCTGACAAAGGATGAGAAGTGGTTGGCAGACGGGAAACAAAGAGTAGGGATTAACGGGTCCCTTTCAGAATGGTAGGCAGTGTCTAGTGGGGTACCGCAAGGCTCAGTGCTGGGACCGCAGCTATTTACAATATACATCAATGATTTAGATGAAGGGATTCAAAGTAACATTAGCAAATTTGCAGATGATACAAAGCTGGGTGGCAGTGTGAACTGTGAGGAGGATGCTATGAGAATGCAGGGTGACTTGGACAGGTTGGGTGAGTGGGCAGATGCATGGCAGATGAAGTTTAATGCGGATAAATGTGAGGTTATCCACTTTGGTAGCAAAAACAGGAAGGCAGGTTACTATCTAAATGCCGTCAAGTTGGGAAAAGGGGAAGTACAACGGGATCTGGGGGTCCTTGTTCATCAGTCTATGAAAGTAAGCATGCAGGTACAGCAGGCAGTGAAGAAAGCAAATGGCATGTTGGCCTTTATAACAAGAGGAATCGAATATAGGAGCAAAGTGGTCCTTCTGCAGTTGTACAGAGCCCTAATGAGATCACACCTGGAGTATTGTGTGCAGTTTTGGTCCCCTAATTTGAGGAAGGACATTCTTGCTATTGAGGGAGTGCAGCGTAGGTTTACAAGTATAATTCGCAGGATGGTGGGACTGTCATATGCTGAGAGAATGGAGCAGCTGGGCTTGTACACTCTGGAGTTGAGAAGGATGAGAGGGAATCTCATTGAAACATATAAGATTGTTAAGGGTTTGGACATGCTAGAGGCAGGAAACATGTTCCCGATGTCGGGGGAGTCCAGAACCAGGGGCCACAGTTTAAGAATAAAGAGTAAGCCATTTAGAACGGAGACGAGGAAACACTTTTTCTCACAGAGAGTGGTGAGTCTGTGGAATTCTCTGCCTCAGAGGGCAGTGGAGGCAGGTTCTCTGGATGCGTTCAAGAGAGAGCTAAAAATAGCGGAGTCAGGGGAAATAGGGAGAAGGCAGGAACGGGGTACTGATTGGGGATGATCAGCCATGATCACATTGAATGGCGGTGCTCCTACTCCTGCACACATTGAATGGCCTACTCCTGCACCTATTGTCTATTGTCTATTGACCCGCCGATTGGCCACAGAAGTCGGCTATGGGAATGGATCTGCCGGTTCTGGCTGTGCCGGAGTTCATCCCGCTGATCAGCCGTGGAAGAATCGATGAGGTCGAGATCGGCCGCCTCACCCAGCCTAGGCGCCACATCCACGGGGATTTCATGTGTGCTCTCGCTATTTTATCCAGATTAAAGGAGGAGTCGCACCACCAATTGCCGGAAAACTTGCGGTGGACCTGGGCTTGAGTTTGACTTGATTGTATTATGTATCATATTACCTGATGTGATTGGATAGTAGACAAAGCAAAGATTTTCACTGTACCTCCATGACAGTAATCAACCTAAACCCGACAGATGTTTACAAAATTATGAGAGACAGTCTGAACCTTTTCCCAGGGTGGAAATGTTAAAAACTAAAGGGCATAGCTTTAAGGTGAGAGGAGGAAAATATAAAGGAGATGCGTGAGGCAATTTTCTTTTTTCACAAGAGTGGTGGGTGCCTGGATACACAGGGAATGAATCTCATGTAGGATTAGCTTAATTTGGCACCATGTTCGACACAGGCATCGTGGGCCAAAGGGCCTGGTCCTGTGCTGCACTGTTCTATCTTTCGATGTTTCATAACAAAAGAACAATTCGGTTACCAAAATGCCTGGTGGATGAAGAAGGGTCTCGACCCGAAACGTCACCCATTCTTTCTCTCCAGAGATGCTGCCTGTCCCGCTAAGTTACTCCAACATTTTGTGTCTAGACTGGTAGATGAAACTAGATCAACTAGAATCAAAATATCCAATATAAAAATGGTGTCATTTTAAAGAGGTGCAGGAACAAAGATTATGTCTGCACACAAATGCTTGAAATAGCATGATTTTTTAATAATCTTCACAATATGCGTATAAGATTCTTGGCTTTATTAATAGTACAAAATCAAAGAAGTTATGCTAAACATTTATGGCTAGACCTCAGCTAGACTACTGCTCAATACTGCATGCCAAACTTTGGGCAGGTTGTCAAGGACACAGAGGGGATGCGGACGGGGATTTACCAGAGCAAAATTAGGAATTTAATTGCATCAGGAGACAAGCTCATTGTTTTCCTTGAGCGGAAGATCTGATTGAAAAGTTCAAAATTTAAAGGATTTGTGATAGCATCTGTTTTCGGTAGCGGAAGGGTCGGCAATCTGATGAAACTGATTTAAGGTTTTTAGCAAAAGCTCAAAAGTTCGCAAGTTCATAAGTTCATAAGTTCTAGGAGTGGAATTAGGCCATTCAGCCCATCAAGTCTGCTCCGCCATTCAATCAGTCTATCTTTCCCTCTCAACCCCATTCTTCTGCCTTTGCCCCATAACCCCCGACACCCGTACTAATCAAAAGATCCGGAGGAACAGTTGGAAAATGTCTTCCCCCCTATAATTACTGCCATCTGTCATGCACTGCTGAAAAAGATAATGGGAGCAGATTGAATAATAACATCAAAATGTAAATTGGATTATTGTTTGAAATAAAAGCAATCATATAGCCATGGGAAAAAAAGCAGGGAACTGGGACTGAATGAACAGATCTACAAAGCAGACAGTAAAGGAAGAGACAGCCAAGTGGTCTCATTCTTTGCTGGATTCATTCATGGATTAGCAAGGGAAAGTGCAGGAAAATCCAAAATAATGTTAAGCATCAAGGGAAACTACATACAGCAGCCTTTCAGCATAGTGTCTATACACTGTGCAGAGTAGATTTGATTTAAATTCAAATATTGGAATAATTGTTTCCTCTCTGACATAATGTCCTTGAAAGAAATGCAACAAGACAGTTTTAAATCAATTCCAAGAAACTGTGCATCATCAAGTTATTCCTTGGAGCGCAGGAGGATGAGGGGTGGTCTAAACGAGGTGTACAAAGTCATGAGATGAATAGATCGTGTAAACGCACAGAGTAGGGGAATCGAGAACTAGAGGACATAGGTTTAAGGTGAGGGGGGGAAAGATTTAATGGGAACCTAAGGGGTAACTTTGTTACACAAAGGGTGGTGGATGTATGGAACAAGCTGCTGGAGGAGGTAGTTGAGGCATGTACTATCGCAACGTTTAGACAGGTACATGGATGGGATAGGATTAGAGGGATATGAGCCAAAAGAATGCAGGTGGACTGGTGGAACATGTTGGTCAGCATGGGCAAGTTGAGCCGTGGGGCCTGTTTCCACGCTGTATGACTATGACTCTAAGTTAAGTTTATTGTCATATGCACAAGGTGAGGTACAGGTGCAATGAAAAGCTTGTGCAAAAGTGCATAAACTGGTTATTAAACCAAGAGACATCAGTGTAAGTGTGTATCAACCGATGCTCACATTTACCGAATAGAGAAATAGGCCCTGTTATAATTCAAAAAGCCTCATATTGTGGAAATGATTAAAGGACACTCTAAAATCTGTCCTAAGCTGCTTTCAAGAACAGATTTACATGCAGTGAGAATGGAAGTACGTTTCACTCTTGAGCAATGGCACCAGTCGCAGAAATACATCAAAAACGACTATCTATCTCATTGGAGACTCTTGCACTATCTTTGATCGGACTTTACTGGCTTTATCTTGCACTACACGCTATTGACATTAATTCCCCCCCCCTCCCCCTTTATCATGTATCTGTACTCTCTGGAAGGTGCGATTGTTTTCATGTATTGTCCTTCCGCTGACTGGTTAGCAGACAACAAAACTTTTTTATTGTACCTCGGTACACGTGACAATAAACTAAACTCAAACACAAAATGACAAAGAACAGCTTACCCAGTGGTACGAATATTAATTTCTCTAACTTCAAGTAACCCTTGCTTTCCCTCTCTCTCCATCCTTCCCCCGCCCTAGTTGCCTGACTAGTTTCACTGTCCTGATTAATTTTACTGTTTGGATGCCTCATTGTCACCTTCCCCATAACCAACAAAATGTCCATTTCCTTGTTCATTGTCTGCTTTGATCTGTCCTTTTCACGCCTTACATGCTCTTTGTACCCTTCCATATCTCTAGCTCCCTCCCCTCTCCGACTTTCAGTCTGAAGATGGGTCTCGACCCAAAACCTCACCTATTCCTCTCCAGAAATGCTGCCTGTCCCGCTGAGTTACTCCGCCATTTTTGTGTCTATCTTCAAAGTAAGAACATACTTGGATCGTTCTTGTGCGAGATATTATAAGACGCAAATGACTTACAATAATTCAATAAAATAGCATAACAAGCTTCTATGCACAATAACAACTATACTACAGTGGGCAGCTTTATGAACCAAACAGTTGGATACCTGAATTGAAAGCTGCTTGGCGTCTTTTTATTTGCTTCACCTACTGCAAGTGAACTGTGGCAAACAGTGGGAGACTGGCCATTAGCCCAGACCAACTATGGCGAGCGCAAACACAGTCTGTGACAGGAAATAACCAAGCCTCCTGGTTATAGCCTGAAAATCTATTAAAAAAATAGTATTGGAACTTAAAGTTTAAGCATTTCTGCAATATGACTGCATGCCAACATTTATAAATCATGGTTTTATCGTGAAATGTTTATTTAAATGTAAGGTTGAGAGAGAGAAAAAAATTCTGAAACAAAAATAATGTCAAAAATCTGAACAAGACCAATAGTATAAATTAATGTTGGGCGCAGAAATTGAAAAGAAACAGCATACTGAATATTTGGGAACTGGACTCTGTAGAAACCGATGAATAGAAATTAAATCAAATTTTACAGTAAAAAGCAAAGTGCTGGAGAGACTCAGTGGGTCCGGCAGCATCTGTGGAGGGAATGAACAGACAATGATTGAACCGATGACAAGCGCAGGCAGGTGGGACTAGTGAAGATCGGGCCTGTGCTCGAGTGAGCAAGTTGGGCCGAAGGGCCTGTTTCCATGCTGTATGACTCTAAGACTCGTTCCCATGTCGCCCTTTCTGTCCTGGGCCTTGCAAATTGGAAGAACAAAATTGGAAGAACAGCATTTCATATTCCGACCAGGTAGCTTACAGTCCAAGTTTATGAACAGTGAACACACCAATTTCAAGCATTACCCACTCCCTACATCATCATACCCACCCCCCCCTCCCCTTCTGCTACAATCCCACCCCGGTGAGCACACTTTCCTCCATCTCACACCACCATAGTCACTCTGCTCCTTACCTCTCCTCCATATGTTCATCTCCCATCCCCAAGCCCCATACTTCTCTTTTATCCCCCCTCTTTCCCGTCCCCACCATTTTGTCCATATCTGTGGAATTCTCTGCCTCAGAGGGCGGTGGAGGCAGGTTCTCTGGATGCTTTCAAGAGAAAGCTAGATAGGGCTCTTAAAAATAGCGGAGTCAGGGGATATGGGGAGAAGGCAGGAACGGGGTACTGATTGGGGATGATCAGCCATGATCACATTGAATGGTGGTGCTGGCTCGAAGGGCCGAATGGCCTACTCCTTCATGCACCTATTGTCTATTGTCTATCCCACCCTCTGGCTTTTTATTTCTCTCCTCCTCTTCCTTCACTTCAATTTAGAGTGATCAATTAATCTAGTGAGGGCAGGTGAGGGGAAACTGGAGCATCCTGAGGAAATCCATGTAGCTGCCGGGAGATTGTGCAAACTATACACACACAGTACAGAGGTCAGGACTGAACCCAGGATGCTGGAGCTGTAAGGCTGCAACTTTACCAGCTGCAGTACTGTGTCATTAACTCTGGAAGATCCCTGACATTTATCTGGCCATCGGCCTCACCGAGAAGTTGCCAAGGTCATCTGTCACATCTTATCATTGTACCAAAATATATGAATAGATGAAAAGACTTCAACGACCAGGTTCAGGAATAGCTACTTCCCCACAGCCATCAGGCTATTAAACCTGGCTCGGACAAAACACTGAACTTTATTAGCCAATTATTTGCACTTTATCAGTATATTGATTCATGTGTGTATATATTTATAGAATGGTATATGGACACACTGATCTGTTTTGTAGTCAATGCCTACTATGTTCTGTTGTGCTGAAGCAAAGCAAGAATTTCATTGTCCTATCAGGGACACATGACAATAAACTCACTTGAACACTTGAATTTGTGCTTTTATTATGAGGGAGTATTCCCCACTCGATTCCTCCCCTTTATCCACTTTTCGTGAGAGTGAATGAAAGCTTCTTGCATCTACTCCACCTACATTTACATGGCTCCTTACCTACAACAGGATGCCATGTTCATAAGTTACAGGGGCAGAATTAGGCCATTCGGCCCATCAATTCTACTCCACCATGACTGGTCTATCTTTCCCTCTCAACCCCATTCTCCTGCCATTTCCCCCAAACCCCTGACACCTGCACTGATGTTCAAGAGAAAATGATGGCAAAACCACGAAATGAGTTGAAAAGAATGAGAATATCACAATCCAGGCATTGCTAAATTGACAACCATTGTAGGTTATCAAAGAGGCATCGGTAGATAAGGCGCAATTTTGGACCGCCTCAACTTTAAAGAGAGTAAGACGAGGACAACAGCCAGGAATGCATTGAAATAGTCAGCTCCAGGCCTAATGAAGGTTTCAACAACAGACTGGCGCAGGGCCAAAGTTGGGTGATTTTATGACTTGGGCATGACAAGGATATGTGAGCGAATACTCAGCTTGAGGTAACACATAATGCCAAGTTTGTGAAAAGTTCAGCTAATTTTCAGAGAGGGAAAGGAGTGGTTTAGACAAAACTGTTTGTGATAGGGATTTAAGGTTACCACTTCACATATCCCAGAGTAATCCATCTACACTTCACGCCAACTCAGCAAGGCCACCACCATAATCAAGGACCAATCTCACCCTGGCCATGCCCCCTTCTCCCCTCTCCCTTCAGGCAAAAGGTATAGAAGTGTGGAAACACACACCTCCAGATTCAGGGACAGTTTCTTCCCAGCTGTTATGAGGCAACTGAACCATCTTATCACCAACTAGAGAGTGATGTTGCCTCATTGGAGACACTCGGACTATCTTTAAGGGGACTTTATCTTGCACTAAACATTATTCCCTTTGTCCTGTATCTGTACACTGAGATCATGTATAGTCTTTCCACTGACTGTATAGCACACAACATACCTCGGTGCACATGACAATCAATTAAACTAAGCTTGAGAGACTCAAAATGTTGGAGTAATTCAGCGGGACAGGCAGCATCTCTGGAGAGAAGGAATGGGTGACGTTTTGCGACGAGACACTTCTTCAGACTTCAGAGTTTGAAGAAGGATATCGACGCGAAACGTCACCCATTCCTGCTCTCCTGAGATGCTGCCTGTCCCGCTGAGTTACTCCAGCATTTTGTGTCTATCTTCCATTTAAACCAGCATCTGCAGTTCCTTCCTACACAAGTTTGAGAGACTGTTTGGCTTACTCTTGTTTCTACGCCTTGTATTTCTTATAAATACTCGAAAATGAAAAGCATAGAAGTATAGGGAAGCAACAAGGAGGATGGAATAATTAGTTCACGTTCACAAGTTATAGGAGTTGAATTAGGCCATTTGGCCCATCGAGTCTACTCCACCATTCAATCATGGCTGATCTCTGACTCCTAATCCCATTTTCCTGCCTTCTCCCTGAGGTGGATCATTCAAAGATTTAATGAAATCAGAAAAATAATTGCTATCCATGTTGTATCATGAGAGGAATAGATCAGGTAGATGCACAGAGTCTCTTGCCCAGAGTAGGGCAATCGAGGACCAAGGACATAGGTTCAAGGTGAAGGGGAAAAGATTTAATAGGAATCCAAGGGGTAACTTTTTCACACAAAGGGTGGTGGGTGTATGGAACAAGCTGCCAGAGGAGGTAGTTGAGGCTGGGACTACCCCATCATTTAAGAAACAGTTAGACAGGTACATGGATGGGACAGGTTTGGAGGGATGTGGACCAAGTGCGGGCAATGTGGGACTAGTGTAGCTGGGACATTGCCGGTGTGGTCAAGTTGGACCGAAGGGCCTGTTTCTACAATGTAGCACTCTATGACTCTATCATAGTCATGGAGTCATAGAAAATAGGTGCAGGAGGAGGCCATTCGGCCCTTCGAGCCAGCACCGCCATTCATTGTGATCATGGCTGATCGTCCCCAATCAATAACCCGTGCCTGCCTTCTCCCCATATCCCTTGATTCCACTAGCCCCTAGAGCTCTATCTAACTCTCTCTTAAATCCATCCAGTGATTTGGCCTCCACTGCCCTCTGTGGCAGGGAATTCCACAAATTCACAACTCTCTGGGTGAAAAGTTTTTTTCTCACCTCAGTTAAATGGCCTCCCCTTTATTCTAAGACTGTGGTCCCTGGTTCTGGACTCGCCCAACATTGGGAACATTTTTCCTGCATCTAGCTTGTCCAGTCCTTTTATAATTTTATATGTTTCTATAAGATACCCCCTCATCCTTCTAAACTCCAGTGAATACAAGCCTAGCCTTTTCAATCTTTCCTCATATGACAGTCCCGCCATCCCAAGGGATCAATCTCGTGAACCTACGCTGCACTGCCTCAATCATAAGGATGTCCTTCCTCAAATTAGAAGACCAAAACTGTACACAATACTCCAGCTGTGGTCTTACCACATCTGTGTTGCCTTCTCTTCAAAAATACTTTGTTTACCGTGTTTGAGACATTCCGAGCTTTAAAAAGTGTAATATAAATGTAAATGTTTATTCCTTCAACAGCCCATGTGTTTTATTGGTCATTATATTTACTTTTATGATGTAATGTTGACTTTCACACTCAAACATGCACATTCAGCATGTTTCTTTTGATCTTTAAAAGTTACTGATCTACTGAAAAGTTACATAGTTGTTTGGTGTGCATGGCATTGTCAATACCTGTTTGGTTGCCTGGATTTGAAGGTATTAGCTATCAGGAGTGGTTGGGCTATTTTTAACTGGAACTTCGAAGGCTGAGGGGAGTCCTGACACAAGTAGATACAATTATAAGCACAGTTAGAATCTTTTCAAAGGCCGGAAATGTCAAAGACTAGAGGTATAGCTTTAAGGGAGAAGGGAGATGTGTGGTGCACATTATTTTTTACAGAGGGAGGTGGAGGGTGCCTGGACCATGCTGCTAGGGGTAGTTTAGTTGAGAGATTCAGCATGGAAACAGGTCCTTTGGCCCACCGAGCCTGCGCTGACCAGCAATCCCCACACACTAACACTATCCTGCACACCTGGGACAACTTACAATTTTACCGAAGCCAATTAGCCGACAAACCTGTACGTCCTTGGAATGTGGGTAGAAACTGGAGCACATGGAGAAAACCCAAGCAGGTCACAATTAGAACATACAAATTCTGTATAGACAGCACCCATAGTCAGGATCGAACCCGGGTCTCTGGTGCTGTAAGGTAGTGACTCTACTGCTGCGCCACCGTGCCACTGGGTGGTGGTGTGGACAGACTGGATAGCACATTAAATAGTGGCATTTAAGAGGCTTTTAGATAAGACACATGGATATGCAAGGAATTGAGGGATATTGGTCTCATGCAGCCAGAAAAACCTATCATGTTCAGTCCAGACATTGTGGGCCAAAGGGACTTTTACTCTGCTCCACTGTTCTTTTTATATTTGCTCAATCAGTTTCTTACATCAGTTTTGGAGAAGTCATATTCTTTCAAATCTTATAGAAATACACTATTCCCAGATCTTTCGCCCGAAACGTTGCCTATTTCCTTCGCTCCATAGATGCTGCTGAGTTTCTCCAGCATTTTTGTGTACCTTCGATTTTCCAGCATCTGCAGTTCCTTCTTAAACAAGTTCAAATATACGTTGGTCCAATTATGTTAATAATGTACCTTCTTCAATCTCTTTGGGAATAGAACATATATAGTTGTCAATGTTAATAGCACAATATTAGAGGAGGCTTTGATCTCTACATCACTGTAGATATATTCCCGATATTTCGCCAACTTTCTAACTTAGTAGGCCCCCATCAGTCATGACTGACAGGATGGGTGATGCATCCTGGTCGGATGCAAGCCTGGGCGATGTCATGTGGAGGACAGGCTGTTGCCCATGCAGCACGTCCCCCCCTCTCCACATCACTGATCAATCCAAAGGAACAGCAGGGTCGTTACAGTTTGGCACCAGCACCGTCGCAGGAGCTGCCAGAGCGAGTTTGTAGACAACGACGAACTGCCTTAGGGGCTCCGATTCCGGATTTTCTTGAGGTTTACTCCAGGAGCCTTTTCCATGACTGGATATGGCCACAAGGCAGTGGAGGTTTTAAATCAGAGTTTTCACTCTCCTAGGAGGACCGCCTTCCCAGGCTGACGAGCCCCATCTGCCCGAGACTCGTGGGGGCGGGAGCGTCTACCTTCCCGTGCAGGTCTATAGCACCTGCCCACTGCCCAGAAACTTACATAGAATAATACAGCACAGGAAGAGGCTCTTCGGCCCACAATGTTTTTGCCGAGCGAGATGCCATGTTAAATTAATCTGCTCTGCTTGCACGTGATCCATATTCCTCCGGTCCCTGCATATTCATGTCCGTATCCAAAAGCCTCTTTAATGCAACTATCCTATCTGCCTCAACTACCACTCCTGGCAGTTCGTTCCAGGCACTCATCACCCTCTGAGTAAAAAAAAACGCCTCACATATTCCCTTTAAACTTTGCCGCTTTCACCTTAAAGCCATACCCGCTGCTTGACATTTCCACTCTGGGAAAAAGATCTGACCGTCTACCTTATCTATGCCTCTCATAACTTGAGATACTTCCATCGGGTCTCCCTTCAGCCTCCGATGCTCCAGAGAAAACAATCCAAAGTTTGTCCAACCTCTCCTTGTAGCAAATAACCTCTGATCCAGTCTGCATTCTGGTAAATCTGTTCTTACAGAAAAGACGATGAAGAAATGTTCATAAATTCTAGGAGCAGAATCAGGCCATTCGGCCCCTCAAGTCTACTCCTCCATTCAATCATGCCTGATGCCCTCTCAACCCCATTTTCCTGCCTTCTCCCCACAACCCCTGACACCCGTACTAATGCCTTTATTCCTACTATAACTGTAATCAATAATCTATCAATCTACGCCTTAAAAATACCCAATTACTTAGCCTCCACAACCATCTATGGCAATGAATTCCATAGATTCACCACCCTTCGACTAAATAAATTCCCCCTCGTCTCCTTTCTAAAGGTATGTCCTTTTATTCTGAGGCTGTGGCTTCTGGTTGTAGATTAATCACAACCGGGTAAGTACCTTCTTGATTTTGATGCCTTCTTATGTTTGCTAAGACGAGGAAGTCAATATCAATTAAATGAGTTCTATGCAATGTATTATCCAGGCTCTGAAATATTGACTGCATTGTTGTAAATGTTTCAAATGGCACAACAGTACGTCTTCAGTACAAGTTGCTGTGTGAGAAATCAATGCCCTGCCAACAGACCAGAAGTGAGTTTGTCCTCACAATCTAAGAGTTAGTCCTCAAGAACAAAGGGGGACCACCGTGAGAAGAGGGGGGGGAAGAGAGAACAAAGGACCCGTTGTGGGGGGACCACTGCGAGGGGGAGGGAGAACAAAGGTGGACCTGGTGTAGGGGGTCTGCTCTGAGCGGCGGGGGGGGGGGGGGGGGAGGCCAAAGGAGCCTGGCATGGGATACTTTGTAACTTTGTCACTGCCCTTTATGTGGTGATCCTTTGCATACCTTGCAAAACAAAGAATCTCACTGTGACTTGTCACATGTGACAATACAGTATTCATTCATTCATTAAGTGAAAACCCCGATCCAATAAAAACAATGATCATGGCATTTCAGTTCTAATCCAACAGGGGTTGAAGTTAAACACAACTATCAAAAGTGAAATAAATACTTTGAGAAGAATTCACAGGAATTCTAAGGAAAAATTTTACCATGTTAATCCAGGTAAAATGATTCTATTAACAAAACAGATCTGATCTGATATGGAAAGGAAATAGTTTAGGAGCACTCCTAAATATTTTCTGCTCAGCAGTTTTAAGTAAATCAAATTCAACTAAATGATATTTGGATACATCAGTAATCATAGTCACATCCATTTAAAATAAGAAACAAAGGTTTTTTTTTGTCCTGTTGTAAATCTAGAAATAAAATGCCTCATAACCAAATGATTAAAAATGGCAACCTTTGCAGGGCAACTTAAGAGTAAAGAATAAATGCAATAAGCCAGATCATATTTAGATCTGTGTTTTCACACCTTACACCATTTATTTTTGTCTCCCTCTCCCCTGACTCTCGGTCTGAAGAAGGGTTTCGACCCGAAATGTCACCCATTCCTTCTCCCCAGAGATGCTGCCTGTCCTGCTGAGTTACTCCAGCATTTTGTGTCTATCTTCAGTGTAAATCAGCATCTGCAGTTCCTTCCTACACATTTTGTCTGCTCCACTGCAAAATCTCCTCAAGATATGCCTTCTTTGACAGTTCCCCTCATCTCTCCGACGAGGGTTCTGCAACACCCTCTCTCGCTGCTCCCCCTGTGATTGCTCCAGCTCTCCAGCTCCACGAACATGTTTTAACCCAGACTTGTTATCACAGCAACGTGCGATTTTCTCTCAACTAACAATGTACCATGAAACATTTCCTTGAGCTTCGTCCCCTTTGATCTATCTTCGGTGTAAACCAGCATCTGCAGTTCCTTCCTACAGAAGATCATATTTACCTTCTGTTGGTGTGTTTTAGGATAGTTAATTATCTAAACAGTTGCAATGTGCTTTCAGAAGATGAGGTGCTGCTCCTAGAGCTTGCACTGAGCTTCTTTGGAACAGCGGGGACACAAGGAACTGCAGAATGAATTCCCGATCTTCCAATCTACCTTGCACTTTTTTAAATCTGAACTTTCACTGCAGCTGTAAAACTACATTCTGCACTGTTTATTTACTCTTTTGTACTATCTGATGTACATGCGCCTTGATTGATTTGTCCGGATAGCACACAAAACAAAAGTTTTTCACTCTATCTCGGTGCACATGACAATAGTAATTCAATACCAATATTAGGTTTGAAATTTGAATTAAGCGTGCACATGATAAATCCAAAAATTGGAAAAGGTGATGGTGAAAAGGTGATGGTGAAAAGGTGATGGTGAAAAGGTATCAGATTCAGTATACAAAAATCTGAAAAATCAAATTAATATGTAACTTGTCAAATTGGCTTGGTAACCATAGGATATATTTGCAGCGACAATTCAATTATAAAATTACATGACTTGTGGGATTCAATATTCATATATTCTGACTTATTCAACTGACAATGTTCTCTGTTTTTCTGACACTACAATTAAAGATCATGTTCCTAATCTGACAAGCTTTCAAAAGAACTCTTTCAACAAGTCATTCGCTCCTTTATTCACAAATACTCTGAAAATCTTCCTTGGGTCTCTCACTAAAACGGTGCAGGTATTATGTAGCATACATCCTGGTGTGGTAATTTTAAAATCAACCTTGATGGGCTGAATGGCCTAATTCTGCTCCTATCACTTATGTACATCAAAATCCTACATTTATTTCCACAAATCAACCTGTTTTGCTGGATAGACTGACTACCTGTTAAGTCGCTGTTGGGAAGTAAAAAAACTCAAAGATTTCTAATTTGTGATAAAACCATTAACAATATACATTGAAAAACATTTTGAAACCATCCTACACAACCATTACATAAAAATCAAGTTTCAACCTGCGACACTTCAGCTTTATATGACATTTAAACAGATGGATTATGATTATTAAGGTTCCCCCAAAAATACCTCAAAGGCTATACATGAAGCAGCTGTCTGTGCAATGCCTTTGTTTTTAACTGTTGAAGGTAATTTTTAATTAAGTCATTACGCATGGCCGTTGGCAAGGGCCTGTTTCGTGATTTTTCCTGAAGTCTGTGTGCTTTTGCTGCAGGAGCCCTTATCTCTGCAAACATTGTGGCTACACAGCAGATGGCTTTTTGTCAACACCTTTCGAATGGGGTTCTTGTGCAAATAGATGTAAATAAGGGCTCACTGACAGGTTTCTCCTGAATAAAGCTGAAGGAACAAGGCAGAAAAATAGACCCATCTATTCTGAAGAGATAAAACAGAAAATAAAGTGCTGATAATCCAAAATAAAATCAGAACATGACAAATACAAATCAGTGATAGATGCAAAATGCTGGAGTAACTCAGCAGGGTCAGGCAGCATCTCTGAAGAAAAGGAATAGGTGATGTTATTCGCGTCAAACCCCTTCTTTTACTCGTTTCTTGCGTCTATCTTTGGTTTAAACCAGCATCTGCAGTTCTTTCCCACACAAATACAAATCATTGACGCAAAAAGCCGGAGTAACTCAGCAGGTCAAGCAGCATTCTGGAGAAAAGGAACAGGTAACATATTGGGTCGAGACCCTTCTTCAGACTGAGTCAGGGGAAAGGGAAATCAGTGTTGCTGAGACCACAATGAAAAACTGGATGGAATACTTTCCCCCCATTTCTTCCCAACCTAGTATCCAGTTGGCAAACATTCCACACGGCAGCTATTCACACATGATTTTTCCTTCAATATAATACATTTCCTGTTCAATTAAGACACAAGGAACTGCAGAAGCTGGAATCTTGCTGGAATACAAAGTGCTGGAGGAACTCAGCAAGTCAAGCAGCAACTCTGCAGGATGTGAATAGGTGACATATCAGACTGGAGCAGGGTCCTGACCCGAAACGACGCCTATCCATGCCCTCCAGAGATGCTGCCTGGATGGTTGGAAGTTCAAGACGTTGGTCAAAAATTCAACTGTGATATCGAAAAAAAGATGTAGATCCCAAAATGTAATTACAACCTAAAAGTTGTCCAAATCCTGGACATCCTTATACATTAAAAGATAAAACTAAAATGAAGACTTGTGCATTTCAAATGGCTTTCACCACCCTTTCAAAATATTCCAAAGTTCTTTCCAGACAACATACAACTTCTGACATGCAGTTACTGTTAGAGTGCAGAATCTGCCAATTTTATACATAGTCAACCACTGGATATAGGGTCACGATGGCACAGCGGTAGAGTTGTGTTTTACAGCGCCAGAGACCCGGGTTTGATTGTAACCACAGGTGCTGTCTGTATGGAGTTAGTACGTTCTCTCTATGACTGCGTGGATTTTCTCCAGATTTGTAGGTTAATTGGCATGGGTAAAAACTGTGAATTGTCCCCAGCGTGTACGGTAGTGCTAGTGTACGGGGTAATCGCTGGTCGGTGCGGACTCGGTGGGCCAAAGGGTCTGTTGTATCTCCAAAGTCTAAAGCTGTTTATAAATGTTGAAGAATAGACATTGACCAGGATTCCTGGAATCAGGCCCTTCGGCCCACAAAGTCCGGCCGACCAGCGATACCTGCACACTAACGCTATCCTACACACTCGAGAGACACAGTTTACAATCATCCCAAGCCAATTAACCTACCTGTACATCTTTGGAGTGTGGGAGGAAACCGGAAATATTGGAGAAAACCCGCACAGGTCACAGGGAGAATGTACAAACTCTGTACAAACTAGCAGCCGTAGTCAGGATTGAATCCGGGTCCATGGCGCAGTAAGGCAGAAACTTTACCGCTCCACCATCATGCAGCCATATATTTGTGAGCCATATACGAACTGCTGGAATTAAATGAACTGCTGGAATTTTAACAGTAATGAAATACATGTGATTAGCAAGGTTAACTTGACAACAAATTATTAAGATTTTGCTGCAGTAATTAAAAAATCAAATCAACCTGGGAGACGCAGGAACTGCACATGATGGAATTTCGAGTAAAACACAAAGTTCTGGAGTAACTTGGAGGGTCAGGCAGCATTTGTGGAGGGAATGGACAGATGAGATTTTGGATCGGTCGACCTAAAATGTCACATATCCACATTTTCCAGAGATGCTGCCTGACATGCTGAGCTACTCCAGCACTTTGCATGTTTAATCAAAGCAAGCTTGTTCTTTGCAGTTTATTGCAGTTGGCTTTAAATATTTTGGTCATTAACTCTCAAACACAGCAGGTGATCTCACAACAACATGTGACAAATCAACTACTTTAAAAGACAGTTTAGAATTACATACTATGAAACAACACATTTAATCGTGCTCCCTTTAACCGGAACCTTTAGAAACTTTAGACTACAGATTGTCAAGTCAGGAACAAAGTGATCTGGAAGGAGAACTTTTACCCAGGGTAGGGGAATTGAGAACCAGAGGACATAGATTTAAGGAGAGGAAGGAAAGTTTTAATAGGAACCTGAGCAGCAGCTTTTTTACACAAAGGTTGGTAGGTATATGGAACGAGCTGCAGGAGGAGGTAGTTGAGTCACAATGTACAATAAATATTTAGACGGGTACGTGGATAGGATAGGTTTAGGGGGATATGGGCCAAACGCAGGCAGGTGTGACTAGTGTAGATGAGGCATGTTAGTTGGCATGGGTAAGTTGGACTCGAGGGCCTGTTTCAACACTGTATGGCGCTATGACTCCAAGTATTTGGATGTCACTTTCCCCAAACTGTGGGCTGATTAGCACAACATCAAAACACCAAGTTAGATTTTCCAGAAGCACTGAAGAATATTTCAGATCTTTTCAGCAGTTGAAATGTGTGATTCCCATCCACATAGTTTCCTATAACAAAATAAGTAAATAGAAGGCAAGGAAGTGTATTCATCCATAATTTTAACATCACTCTTATGTGGGAAAATGTCTGAAACCAGAAGATAAATTCTGAACAAACAAAAACTGGCCAAATAATTATATTGAACAGTCTAAACTATTTTAAAAAAAAATATGCTTTTGCCTTTGGTAATTACAGATCCAGAATAACTAGCTACAGTTAATCAATATGATTGTGCAAAATAAGATATAAAAAGAATCGAGACATAAATAAAATTGCTCGAAAAAGAATAATTCAGAAAGTATTCAAGTGTTGAGAGTAGCACAGTGGAGCAGATTGTAATGCCCTGCATTATAGCATTGGTGACCCGCATTCCATCCTGACTTTTTTTTATAAAGAGATACAGCGCGGGACTTCCGGGACCGCAGGGTGCTGAATGTATCCTCAATAAAGATTGTATCATAGTTGTATAGTAGGTTAAGGCCCTTCGGCCCACCATGTCCACACCGGCCAGCGATCCCCGCACATTCATACTATTCTACACTCGCTAGGGACAATTTACACTTATACCAAGCCAATTAATAAACAATAGACAATAGGTGCAGGAGTAGGCCATTCGGCCCTTCGAGCCAGCACCGCCATTCAATGCTGATCATCCCCAATCAGTACCCCGTTCCTACCTTCTCCCCATATCCCCTGACTCAGCTATCTTTAAGAACCCTAGCTAGCTCTCTCTTGAAAGTATCCAGAGAACCGGCCTCCACCGCCCTCTGAGGCAGAGAATTGCACAGACTCACAACTCTGTGTGAAAAAGTGTTTCCTCGTCTCCATTCTAAATGGCTTACTCCTTATTCTTTTTATTAACCTACTTCTTATTAACCTACAAACCTGTACGTCTTTGTAGTGTGGAAGGAAACGGAAGATCACGGAGAAAACCCACGCGTTCACGGGGGAACGTACAAACTCCGTACAGACAGCACCCGTAGTCGGGTTCGGACTACGGGTCTCTGGCGCTGCAAGGCAGCAACTTTACCGCTGCGCCACCGTCATATCTGTGTGGAGTTTGTGTGTTCTCCCTATAACGTTGTGGATTTCCTCTCACATCCGAAAAATGTGCAAGATGGTTGGTTGATTTACACTATAAGCTTCCCCCAGAGTGCAGGTGAGTTAGAGAATCGGGGGCAGTTGATAGGAATTGGGGGGGAAACAAAAATGGCATTTGGGAAAATTAGCGCAAATGGGCATTTGATGGTCGTTTGTGGTCTGGGTGGCCGGTAGGCCCTGTTTCCCGTTATATAGCACTATGATCATCACCTCATTCTCATCTTTATCCCAACCCTATTATTATCTATTTATTTCTGCCATTTTATTAAAACCTGTTGCGTTTTAATACATTGACACAGTGAAATGTGATTACTTTATTAAGACACTTCAGATCGGGCTGCAAACATCTCCTTGTTATTACATTCTTACGACTTGAGATGACAGACTAACATTTGAACTAAGTTTTGAAAGATTGACGTGTTACAGGAGATGGTGCCTTTCGGATGAGACATTAAAACTAGGTAAAATCTTCAGTCTCAGATAAACAAAGATTTTTGAGAAATATTTAAAGTGGAACAGAGGAGATCTATTATGAATCCCATCCCTTCTTCAGGACCTGGCAGTAATGAGTCATAGAGTGTGGAAACAGGCCCTTCGGCTCAACCTATCCACACCGACCATCAACATGCCCCACCTAAACTAGTCTCACCTGCTTACCTTTGGCCCATATCCCTCTAAACCTGTCCTATCCATGTACCTGTCTATATGGTTGCAATAGTCATAAATCATAGAACAATACAACACAGGAACAATACAACACAAAGCCATCAGTTTGTACTGCTGTGTACAAACTGATGGCTTTTCCACATATTAGTGACTGCCTTTTTGAAAGTATCCGAACAGCCGTAAAGCAGTCTGAAAAACAAAAGTAGACACAAAATGCTGGAGTAACTCAGCGGGAAAGGCAGCATCTCTGGAGAGAAGGAATGGGTGACGTTTCAGGTCGAGACCCTTCTTCAGAATGATTTAGAAAAACAATCCGGAATGTACTAGTAGTGATTGATTCACTCCTGTGTTATGCATTCTATGCAAATCTAATAAATCCCAAGGAAAACAATACCATTGTGAGTACACGCCTTCTTTTATATTTAAAACATTGGGAGGATCAAGTCATGATATAGTGCCAACATAGAACGTTCATTGTATAAGACACAATTATTTCAAGTTATTACTGAACACCTGGTAATTAAACAATAAAATATATAAAATTTAACTCAGATAACCATTACACAGTTTATCTTTAAATCATTTTAAACAGATATTTCAATTACAGGCGGCCCACACATTGCGAAGGAACTCCGTTCGTACAAAATCGTCCGCTTCGCTAATTTCTGTAATGTGGGTGGCACAGTGGCGCAGTGATAGCATTGATGCCTTACAGCGCCAGAGATCCGGGTTCGATCCTGACTTCGGGTACTGACTGTACGGAGTTTGTACATTTTCCCCGTGACCGCGTGGGTTTCCTCCGGGTGCTTCGGTTTTGTCCCTCACCCCAAAGACGTACAGGTTTGTAGGTTAATTGGCTTTGGTAAATTTGAAAATTGTATGTAGAATAGTGTGTGTAGAATAGTGCTAGTGCACAGGGTGATGGTAGGCGTGGACTCGGTGGACCGAAGGACCTGTTTCCACGCCGTATCTCTAAACTAAACCTTTTCCCATTGAATCCCAGAGCATTGATTTAAGCAGAGTTGCATTCCCACCAGATGTTTTTCTCTCCTATTTAGCCACTTTTGTCGGCAATGACAAAATGACCCACTACCATAATTTCACAGCTGAGGCTAACATCAGACACAGGAGATGAACAAGGCACATGTTAAGAAGAGTGAGGGGGGACCTCATTGAAGCGTAGTGAAAGGCTTGGATAGAGTGGATGCAGAGAGGTAGGATGTTTCCACTAGTGGGAGTCTAGGACTAAAGGTCATGCATAGCCTCAGAATTAAAGGATGTTCTTTTAAGGAGGAGATAAGGAGAAATTTATTTAGTCAGAGGATGATGAATCTGTGGAATTCTTTGCCACAGAAGGCTGTGGAGGCCGTCAGAGGATATTTTTAAGGCAGAGATAGATAGATTTTTGGTTAGTACAGGTATTAGAGGTTATGGGGAGAAAACAGGAGAATGGGGTTAGGAGGGAGAAATAGATCAGCCATGATTGAATGGCGGAGTATACTTGGCGTAATTCTAATCCAGCACTTATGACATGATATTTTCTCGAGCCACTCAGACTGCAGGCTGCAGCAGTTAATGCAATGATTGATGGCAGAACAATTTCCCTCCTGGGATAAGTAAAGTTTTATCGTATCATATATTAGGTGAGACTAGTGAGGCCAGTGTAGATGGGGCATGTTGGCCAGTGTGGGCAAGTTGGGCCGAAGGGCTTGTTCACTCTATGACTCTATTACCATGATACTAGCTACTTAATTCATATTCATATTAGAACACAGAACAGCACAGCAATAGGCGCATCGGCCCACAATGTCTGTACCGAACATGACGCCAAGACAAACTGCACATGATCAGCCTGCACATGATCCATATCCCTGCACATCCATGTACCTATCTAAAAGCCTCTTAAATGCTACTGATGTATCCGCCTCCTCCACCAACACACCTGGCAGCAAGTTCCAAGCACCCACCACTCTCTATATTTAAAAAAATTGCCACGCACTTCTCCTTTAAACAATGACTTCTTAACACTTCTCACCTTAAACCTATGCCTCTAGCCTTTGACATTTCTACCCGGGGGAAAAGATTCTGACTATATATTCTGTATATCCTATATATGCTTCTCGTAACTTTATATAATTCTATTAGGTCTGTAGGATCTACTGAATCCCACGACAGAAAGCAAAGAACAACCGACACTTAGCTGAGCCAGACACCACGTGTCTCGTTTATTCCTTTTACATACATTCTCACCAATCATAACCAGTGTGTAGATAAGGCCAAATAGTGCGTCTGAAACTTGGAGTTGTTATTGAGCTCTTGTGGCTGGACCTTCTCGTGAGGAGAAGGTGACAGACAGGCTGTATGCAAAACCAACATGGGCGTGAAGGCCCCACAGGTCTCTTCTCAACCGCCAAAGCTCCAGAGAAAACGATCCAAGGCTGTCGAGACTCTCCTTGCAGCTAATATCCCCGAATCCAGGCAGCATTCCGGTAAACTGCTTCTGAACGCTCTCCAAAGCCTACACATTCTTCCTGTAATGGGGCAACCATAACTGCATTCAATAATTCAAATGCGGCCTAATCAAAGTCTTATAAAGCTGCATCATGGCTTTCTGCCTCTTTACTCAATGCTCCAATGAATGAAGGCAAACATATCATAATGTCGTCTTTACCACCCTAATGTGTTGCCGTATTCATGGAGCTATGGACTTGGACCCCAAGATCCATCTGTACATCATTGCAGTTGAGGTTCTTGCAATTATCTATATATTTTCCCCCTGTCATTTCTACACCCATTTCTATAGCTGATCTATATCCCACTGCATACTTTGACAGCCTTCCTCGCAGTCCTCAACTCCAACAATCTTGGTGACAATTTAGGGCAGCACAAGGGCATAGTAGCAGAGTAGCTTCCTTTCAGCGCCAGAGTCACAGATTTGATCCTAACTATGGGTGCTATTTGTACGGAGTTTGTATATTCTCCCTGTGACTGCGTGGGTTTCCTCCGGGGTGCTCCGGTTTCCTCCCTTACTCGAAAGACGTACAGGTTTGTAAGTTAATTGGCTTTGGTAAAATTATAAATTGTCCATAGTGTGTAGGATAGTGCGAGTGTACGGGGTGATCGCTGGTCGGCGCGAACTCGGTGGGCACGAAGAGCCTGTTTCCGCGCTGTATCTCTAAAATCTACAAACTCACTAACCAATCTATCTACATGCACACACATCACAAACAAAGCACAGATCCCTGCGGAACTCCACTGTTCATAAGCCTCCAGCTAGAATAACACTCTTCCACCACAATCCTTTGTCGTCTATCAGCAGTCCAGTTCTGAATCCAAACGACTAAAGTCACTGTGAATCAAGTGCATCTTAATCTTCTGGATCAGCCAGCCATGGGTGACTTTATCAAATGCTTTACTAAAATCCATGGATGCATATCCACTGCCTACCCTCATCGATCTTGTCGGTTGTTCTTTGTCATCTCAGGTGAGATCAGATCAGATTGGTTTATTGTTATATACTGTATACCAGGGTGCAATCAAATTCTTTGTTCACATGAAGCTCACAGATTAAACAGTAAATACACAGCAAAGATCAATGAAATAATAAAAACAATGTCAAACATCAGATTGGTGCAAGATTACAGTGCAAAAAATTCCATAATGCAAAAGTACAATAATGCAATAACCAAATGAAGTAGGGTTAAAAGTAAGAGTATATGGCAGCACCTCCAGGAATGGGGTGTGAAAGAAAGAGGTAACTGATTCAAGAGTCCGATAGCTTTAATTGTTTTTTAATTTATTGATGCAGCATTGAACATCCTTTCAACCCACCGATTCCACACCGACCATCGATTACCCGTTCACACGAGTCATACAGCACGGAAACAGGCCCTTCAGCCCACCTCGTCCATGCTGACCAAGATACTCCATCTAAGCTAGTCCGCATTCGGTCGTGGGGGCTGTTCTTAAGTCTGGATAACAGGGCTTTCAAGCTCCTGCATCTTTTCCAAGAAGGTAAAGAAAAGGAAATGGTCGGGGTGACACGTATCCTTAATGATACTTCCAGCCTTCCTGATGCAACGCACAGTTAAGGTGAACTAGATGGAGGTTTATGACCAGGACTGTGATGGACCATGTATGTGGAATTCATTGCCACAGACGACTGTGAAAGCCAAGTCAATAGATATTTTTAAGGTGGACATTGGCAGATTCTTGATTAGTCAGCACTCAGGGGTTATGGGGAGAAAGCAGGAGAATGGGGTTGAAAGGGAAAGATGGATTAGCCATGATTGAATGACGGAGTAGACTTGATGGGCCGAATGGCCTAATTCTGCTCCTAGAACTTATGGACAGGGCTGGGTTCACCACTCTCTGCTGGTTCTGATGGTCGAGAGCAGAGTAGCTTCCGTACCAGGCAGAGATGCCTTGCGTCAGTAAACCTTCAAGTTTGAGAGATTCTTCACTGACATGGCAAATCTTCCCGAGTGCCTTAGAACTTTCCCTGTAGCTGTAACCCTTTGTTCTGCACTCTGTTTATTTTCTATTTTGCACAGCCTAATGTACTTGTGTGATTGGACTAGATAGCATGTAGAAATGGTTTATTGCTTTAACTCGGTAAATGTGACAGTAATCAACCAGTTTCAACGGAGCACTCAGGATGCAGTTGGGGGGGGCCTGTAGTCCGTTTGTGAAGAACATACTGGTATCCAAGGTAAATGGTGGTAGCAACACACCTCCACCAAAACCACCCATCAAACTATCCTGTCAGGATGCGACGGAAAGAACTGAAGATGCTAAAGTTGTCTGAGGAAGGGTCTCGACCCGAAACTTCACCCATTCCTTCTCTCCAAACTGTCTTCACAGATATTTACTGCCCCATCTGCAGAAGATTGGTCCCCTCAGCCGACTCATAACAAAAATGGAAGCAAATCATCTTGGTACCAAGGGACTACCCAAGAAGGAGTTTCAAGTTCAGTGCAGTTTTTATGGTTCCCACCTGTCTACTTCACACTAAAGCACAAAAGAAAGTTGCTGTTCCATGGATGGATACGCCCGCCAACATTTGCACGGGCAGAATGAATTACGCATGAAATGCAGTCACCATTCTCTTTAGAATGAACAGCGGCTTCTATGTGCAAAGGAAGACCTCACCCACAGCAAATAAAATAATGATTAAAACAAAAAGACATTTCAGATTCCCAGCATCTGCAGGAAGGAGGAAAAATGCTGGAAATACTCAGCAGTTCAAGCAGTATTTATAATACAAGAAACTATTAACCATGCTAACCTGGCCAATTCCTCTGATTAATTAGTATACTAGACCAAGTGGGACCCGTCGGGTCCTGTTCCTCCAACCCAATTTTCCACCACTCACCCGTTCCCCCAACGCAATATTCCACCACTCACCCATAGCCCCCAACTGTGCAGGCTCATTTCCCCTCATCCCCCGGCACTCCCTCCCTCTCCTCTTCACCCTCCCTCTTTTTAAACTTAAAAAAAAATCTAATTCCCTTGTCCTGCCCCTGCCCGTTAAAATGTTTCAAATGACGGGACTCAGTGTCCTGTCTTTGTAACATTGTAACGGGCAGGGGCAGGGCAAGGGAACTGGATTTTTTTAAGTAAGAAGTTGAATTTTTGAAGTTTAAAATGTGAATAACATAAAATATACCATCAATCTGAACGAAACGATGAAAACACACCACAGGACAATGGTGAGTAAGATGGTCCATAAATTGTAGCGCCACCATGGCGTAGTTCTGGCAGCACCACACAGACAGACTCAAAGACATAGAAACAAACAAGATGAGAGTTTTAGTAATATACTAGACTAAGTGGGACCCGTTGGGTCCCATGTTCACACGGGAGGGCTTGTCCCCCAACGCATTATTCCACCTCTCCACCAATTCCAATATTGGTGGCCAGTGGGGGGGGGGGGGGGCTTTCTATGGCGCTGGTATGGGTGTTGTTGGCTGCAGGGACTACTGGTCTCCAGAGGGCTAGTATGGATATTGTGGGCCAAATGGATTCTTGGGGTGATAGCTCAGTCCCTCAAGCCTGATGTGCTGGCAGCTCACTCACGGCTGGTGGGCTGGCAGTTGACTCACGACTATTCCTTGAAATTCCATTTCAAGCAGAGTGCAAGGCCACCAAATTCAAATCCATTTTCCTACCATTTCAAGTAGGGTGCAAGGCCACCAAATTCAAGTGCAGTTTCTTACCTCTTCGAGCAGGGTTCAAGGCCACAAAATTCAAGTGCAGTTTCATACCACTTCAAGCAGGGTGCAAGGCCACCAAATTCAAGTTCAGTTTCCTACCACTTCAAGCAGGGTGCAAGGCCACCGAATTTGTGCATTTTCCAACCACTTCAAGCAGGGTGCAAGGCCACCAAATTCAAGTGCAGTTTCACACCACTTCAAGCAGGGTGCAAGGCCACCAACTTCAAGTGCAGTTTCATACCATTTCAAGGAGGGTGCAAGGCCACCAAATTCAAATGTAGTTTCATACTATTTCATGCAGGGTGCAAGGCCAGCACATTCAAATGCAGTTTCATACTATTTCAAGCAGGGTGAAACCACCATAAAACCACACAAAACACCACACTCACAGTTCAGTAGACATTCAGTGTGTTCAGTTGATTCACAGCTCAGAGTCGTGACCTCTCCCTCCCCCATCATGCAGAAAATGAGCCACACCCACACTTCCGGGTTTTATAATCCCTCCCCCTCCCACCGGAAAAGGTGTGACCTTCATGGCGTGATTGACAGGAGAGAGATTCTCAACATTTTTTAAAACATTAATAACACTTTTATTTTTAATTGATGGGAAGAATCCTCTGCACCTGATGAGCGGAGGGGGGCTGAGTAAGATGCCCAAAATTCACAGCCAAAAGTGGTAGCATTTTATCTAAAATCAATATAGTGCAAACAGGAAGTTGTCAAGTTTAGACAAACAACCATTTGCAGGCAGTGCCTTTTCACTTCAACCCAAACCCCCCAAACAACCATGTGTAGGCAGTGCCTTTTCACTTTAACCCAAACCCCCCCAGACAACCATGTGCAGGCAGTGCCTTTTCACTTCAACCCAAACCCCCCAAACAACCATTTGCAGGCAGTGCCTTTTCACTTCAACCCAAACCCCCCAAACAACCATTTGCAGGCAGTGCCTTTTCACTTCAACCCAAACCCCCCCCCATACAACCATTTACAGTGCCTTTTCACTTCAACCCAAACCCCCCAAACAACCATTTGCAGGCAGTGCCTTTTTACTTCAACCCAACCCCCCCAAACAACCATTTGCAGCCAGTGCCTTTTCACTTCAACCCAAACCCCCCCCCCCAAACAACTATTTGCAGGCAGTGTCTTTTCACTTCAACCCAACCCCCCCCAAACAACCATTTGCAGGCAGTGCCTTTTCACTTCAACCCAAACCCCCCCCCAAACAACCACTTGCAGGCAGTGCATTTTCACTTCAACCCAAATGCCCCCAAACAACCATTTGTAGGCAGTGCCTTTTCACTTCAACCCAAACCCCCCCAAACAACCATTTGCAGGCAGTGCCTTTTCACTTCAACCCAAACCCCCAAACAACCATTTGTAGGCAGTGCCTTTTCACTTCAACCCAAACCCCCCAAACAACCATTTGCAGGCAGTGCCTTTTCACTTCAACCCAACCCCCCCCCCCAAGCAACCATTTGCAGGCAGTGCCTTTTCACTTCAACCCAAACCCCCCCCCCAAACAACCATTTGCAGGCAGTGCCTTTTCACTTCAACCCAAACCCCCCCCAAACAACCATTTGCAGGCAGTGCCTTTTCACTTCAACCCAAACCCCCCCAAACAACCATTTGCAGGCAGTGCCTTTTCACTTCAACCCAAACCCCCCCCCAAACAACCATTTGCAGGCAGTGCCTTTTCACTTCAACCCAAACCCTCCAAACAACCATTTGCAGGCAGTGCCTTTTTACTTCAAACCAACCATATTTTCATTTTCAAACCACATTAAGGGCACTCACAGTTGAGTAGACATGTGTTCAGTGTTATTCAGAGCTCAGAGAGACGTGACCCTCTGGTTTCCTCCATCTTGCAGAGACTGATTGAGGCACACCACTTCCGGGTTTTATAGTCCCTCCCCCCTCCCACCAGCAGGGGAAGCAGAGAGAATGGCAATTAAAAAAAAAACATGAATATGTCTCTGATTTTTCATCGATGAGAATAATCCTCTGGAAACTAAATGCATAAACATCAATGATGAAAGAAAATGTCACAAAAGATATGCAGAGTGGAGATCCTACAGGTAGAATTAAGAACAGATTAAGGAGGGGGCCTCTGAGCGAGGTGGCCAAAAATGACGGCCGTAAGTGGCGGCATTCTCTCGGAAATCAAATCACAGTGCGTCAAAAGCGGTCAAGATCTTACTTTTGGTAATATAGATGGATACATAGATGTTGATAGTTAGCCAAAACATTGAAAGTATTCCCTGCATTTCTCGAAAGAAATATCATGTGAACTTTTATGCTCTTCATAACAGGAAAATGAAGCAATCTACATTACACTAGAAAGGTAGCAACTTCACGTCACAAGCTTCCAATTATACAATTTCAATACTAACTATGCCTTTTATCTCGGAAAGTAAGTTTGAATTTTCAATCTGTCTTTGCAACTTCCACATACAATGCCTTTTAAGACCCCTTACTCTTCCGCATTTCATGAGTGCAACAAGACAAGAATAATCCCGGGGATGATTGGGTTCAAATATGATGAGCTTATGACAGCTTTGGGCCTGTACTTGGATGAGGGGAGACCTAATTGAAACTTACCGAGAGTGAAAGGCCTGGATAGAGTAGATGCGGAGAGGATTGTTCCACTCGTGGGAGAGTCTAGAACCAGAGGGCACAGCCTCAGAATAAAAGGACATACCTTCAGAAAGGATATGAGGAGAAATTTATTTAGTAAGAGGGTGGTGAATCTGTGGAATCCTTTGCCAGACAGCTGTGATGGCCATCAATGGGTATTTGTAATGCAGAGATTGGCAGTTTCTTGATTAGTAAGTGTGTCAAATGTTAAGGGGAGAAGGCAGGAACATGGGGTTGAGAGGGAAAGATTGATCAGCCATGTTTGAATGGCAGAGTAGACTCGATGGGCCGAATGGCCTAATTCTGCTCCCATGACTTAAGAACTAGATGAAGAAAGATAAAGTAAGAAAGTTGATCAAAGATTAGCAAAAGGGGTAAATTGTATCAAAAGTTATATACTATGTAGGAAAGAACTGCAGATGCTGGATTAAATCAAGGGTAGACACAAAATGCTGGAGTAACTCAGCGGGACAGGCAGCATCTCTGGAGAGACCCAAAACGTTACCCATTCCTTCTCGACCCGAACATTTTGGGTCGAGACCCTTCTTCAGACTGAAGAAGGGTCTCGACACAAAACGTCACCCATTCCTTCTCTCCAGAGATGCTGCCTGTCCGGCTGAGTTACTCCAGCATTTTATGTCTACCAAATGTTATATGCTACTTTTTTTCCCCAGGATGGAAATATCAAAGACTAGAGGGCATCGCTATAAGTTGAGAAAGACAGAGTTTAATGGGAATGTGCGGAACAAGTTTTTTTTACACAGAAGAATGGTGGGTGCCTAGAATGCACTACCAGAGATGGTGATAGACGCAGTCGTGATAGAGACAGGTACAATAGTGGCATTTATGAGGCCTTTAGATTGGCAGAGAAAAGAGGCATATGGATCACATGCAGGCAGAGGAGATTAATAATAAATATGATTCGAAAATGCAGAGGGTGGGTTAGAGAGTATGGACCAAATGAAGGCTCTTTATACATACACAATATCAAACAACACACTCAGTCAATAACAGGCACAAATTCAACTTAGAGGAATACATTGCAAACATCATTGCGAATTGGATGCAAACAGGGCTGGAAACTAAATGCATAAACATCAATGATGAAAGAAAATGTCACAAAAGATATGTAGAGTGGAGATCCTACAGGTAGAATTAAGAACAGAAAAGGATTGTCAACCAGTTGGAGATGTGTGTGGGCCACTGTTACTAACCTCGATATGGCTTAATGCAAAATGCAGATCTTGAACAAATTACACAGCAAAGACACGGTGATTTTAATAGGGAGTTTTATCTTTCAAATATATTGATAAGTAAACCACGACTATCTGAATAAACAGGTTGGGTTCAATCCTGACTGGTGCTGTCTGAACAGAGTTTGTACGTTCTCCCCGTGATCGTGTGGGTTTTTCCTCCCACACTCCAAAGACGTACAGATTTGTAAGTGAATTGGCTTTGTTGAAATTGTAAATTGTCCTAATGTGTAGGACGGTGCTAATGAACGGGGATTGCTGGTCGGCACAGACGCGGTGGGCCGAAGGGCCCCGTTTCCGTGCTGTATCTCCAAACTGAACAAATCAACTACTCATTCGGGTTTTAGGAAAGGCTTGCTTCGATGCCATGGGATACAGACCACCCCTCCAACTTACCACTGAGTAAAAGAAGAGATATGTAGACCTTATTCAAGTGAATTTCATGTGAAAGAAGAACTTTAGCATTGAGCCATGGATAACTAAAGGGACATGGCACACAATCTGTACATAGATAAAAAATAACTAGTACAGATGCTTGTGACTAGAAGAGATCGATAATAAAGTGACAATGCAGTCAGCAAGCTAGTTTAGTTTAGTTTAGTTTAGTTTATTGTCATGTGTACTGAGTTAGTGAAAAGCTTTTGTTGCGTGCCAACCAGTCAGCGGAAAGACAATACATGATTACAATCAAGCCATTTACAGTGTATATTACCAGAATCAAACAGGAAACCTAAGAAATATCAAAACTAAATAACATTATATCAGCTAAAACAGTGATTAAGAGTAATGTGGGCCCTTTGAATAACAACAACTGGTATTAGAAATGAAGGAGAGTTTAAATGATTGCTTTACACCAGAGATGTTAATGTTCGGAGATGGCATCTCAGACATTAAAGAAAACAAATATTTAATCAGGGAGACAGATTCCTCAAAATATAAACAAAATGAGGATCATAGTGGCAATAAAAAGTGACAAACCCGAGGAGCCAGTTGGTTCCCATCTCTTGGTTAAAGGGCATAAATGAAAATATTAAAGATGCTCATGTCATTTTGAAAAGCTGGAATCATTCCTATAAACCAGAAGTTCTCATGCTGCTCTGCTTTACGAGAAAGTTGAGAAAGCAGCAAGTGAATTCAAAACTCTTGCCCAGTGTAGTGAAATCGAAAACCAGACGACATAGATTTATGGTGAGGGGTAAAAGATTTAATAGGAATCTGAGGGGTAACTTTGTCATGCAAAGGGTGGAAGGTGTATGGAAAGAGCTGCCAGAGGAGGCAGTTGAGGCAGGTACTACAGGGCTCGAAATTAGCGGTTGCCCGGTTGTCAATGGCAACCCAGTCTCAACCTAAAAGCCATGCCATTTTGCCCGGCTTGGCAAGCACCCGGGACACCTGAGCAGGCCCCCTCTCTATCTTTCTCTCTCTCTCTATCTTTCTCTCTCTCTCCGTCTCCGCCCGCTGTCCGTGTCTCCGCCCGCTCCTCGTCCGCCGGCACGGCCGGCCGCCTTACACATGCGCACAACCACGGCCAGCACCAAAGATCCTGTAGCGAGGATCTTTGGCCAGCACATCATCGGCCGTGGTTGTGCGCATGTGCCGCCCTGCACATGCGCACTGCCACTGCAACTGGTCGGCGTCGGCCACTTCTCCCTCCCTTTGCATGGTGGGAGATCTGGCCGCCATTGCTGTCCACTCGCCGCGACCGCTGAAAACCAACGCAGAATCACTCATTCGAACTGGAGTAACTCCCTGGAGTAACTCTTGCTTGTTGGTTTCCTGGTCCTCCAAAAATATTCGAAATGGAATTTAAATAGAATTTAAACACCACCACCAAACTCTGAAAAATAACAGCCTATTGCATTTTATCTGTTTATTTATTGTGTATATATATATGGTCTATGGTATATAGACACAGTCAACTTTTATCTCCTGTTCTGTATTATGTTTACATATTCTGTTGTGCTGCAGCAAGCAAGAATTTCATTGTCCTATCTGGGACACATGACAATAAAACTCTCTTGACTCTTGACATGGACTTAAACAAAAAAGGGTTCTTGGGGAAAAAAAGAGCTACCTTAAATTTAATTGCTTCTGGTTGGGTACCTATAGTAGGGTCACAGTTTACAAATCACCATGGAGCAGTCAACATCTCAGGATAGAATAAATTGGGTGACGTTTCGGGTAGAGACCCTTCTTTAGATTTCCTCTGGTTTTAGTGTTTTAGTTTAATTTAAAGATACAACGTGGAAACAGGCCCTTCAGCCCACCGAGTCCACGCCGACCACCGATCACCCATACACTAGTTCTATCCCACACATTAGCGACATAACTCATGAGTCAAGAGTGTTTTATTCTCTCATGTCTCATTGAAATCCTTACTTGCACCAGCAGAATAGGTAAACAAAGTACTCTGTAAACAATGTTATAAACGAGAAAACAAAAGTGTATATTTATATATGAATATATAACTATACTAGACTAAGTGGGACCCGTTGGGAGGGCTGGTCTCCCGACGCAATATTACACCTCTCCACAATTCCAATATTGGTGGCCAGGGGGGGGGGGGGGGGGGCTTCCTGGAGCGCTGGTATTGGGTGTTGTTGGCTGCAGGGACTACTGGTCTCCAGAGGGCTAGTATGGACATTGTGGGCCAAATGAATTCTTAGGGTGGCAGCTCAGTCCCTCACGCCTGATGTGCTGGCAGCTCACTCACGGCTGGTGGGCTGCCAGTTGACTCACGGCTATTCATTAAAATTCCATTTCAAGCAGAGTGCAAGGCCACCAAATTCAAATCCATTTTCCTACCATTTCAAGCAGGGTGCAAGGCCACCAAATTCAAGTGCAGTTTCTTACCTCTTCGAGCAGGGTGCAAGGCCATCAAATTCAGGTTCAGATTCCTACCACTTCAAGCAGGGTGCAAGGCCACCGAATTCAAGTGCAGTTTCCAACCACTTCAAGCAGGGTGCAAGGCCACCAAATGTAAGTGCAGTTTCATACCATTTCAAGGAGGGGGCAAGGCCACCACATTCAAATGCAGTTTCATACTATTTCAAGCAGGGTGAAACCACCATAAAAACCACCATAAAACCACACAAAAACACCACACTCACAGTTCAGTAGACATTCAGTGTGTTCAGTTGATTCACACCTCAGACAGAGTCGTGACCTCTACCTCCCCCATCATGCAGAGATTGAGCCACACCCACACTTCCGGGTTTTATAATCCCTCCCCCTCCCACCGGAAAAGGTGTGGCCTTCATGGCTTGATTGACAGGAGAGAGATTCTCAACATTTTTTAACCACTAATAACACTTTTGTTTTTCATCGATGGGAAGAATCCTCTGCACCTGATGAGCGGAGCGGAACTGAGTAAAACGGCCAAAAATCACAGCCGTAAGTGGTAGCGTTTTATCAAAAATCAACACAGTGCAAACAGGAAGTTGTCAAGCTTAGACAAACAAACCATTTGCAGGGCAGTGCCTTTTCACTTCAACCCAAACCTCCCAAACAACCAATTCCAGGCAGTGCCTTTTCACTTCAACCCAAACACCCCAAACAACCATTTGCAGGCAGTGCCTTTTCACTTCAACCCAACCCCCCCCCCCCCCAAACAACCACTTGCAGGCAGTGCCTTTTCACTTCGACCCAAACCCCCCAAACAAACATTTGCAGGCAGTGCCTTTTCACTTCAACCCAAACCCCCCAAACAACCATTTGCAGGCAGTGCCTTTTCACTTCAACCCAAACCCCCCCCAAACAACCATTTGCAGGCAGTGCCTATTCACTTCAACCCAAACCCCCCAAACAAACATTTGCAGGCAGTGCCTTTTCACTTCAACCCAAACCCCCCAACAACCATTTGCAGGCAGTGCCTTTTCACTTCAACCCAAACCCCCCAAACAACCATTTCCAGGCAGTGCCTTTTCACTTCAACCCAAACCCCCCAAACAAACATTTGCAGGCAGTGCCTTTTCACTTCAACCCAAACTACCATTTGCAGGCAGTGCCTTTTCACTTCAACCCAAACCCCCCAAACAACCATTTGCAGGCAGTGCCTTTTCACTTAGAAACATAGAAACATAGAAAATAGGTGCAGGAGTAGGCCATTCGGCCCTTCGAGCCTGCACCGCCATTCAATATGATCATGGCTGTTCATCCAACTCAGTATCCTGTACCTGCCTTCTCTCCATACCCCCTGATCCCTTTAGCCACAAGGGCCAAATCTAACTCCCTCTTAAATATAGCCAATGAACTGGCCTCAACTACATTCTGTGGCAGAGAATTCCACAGATTCACCACTCTCTATGTAAAAAATGATTTTCTCATCTCTGTCCTAAAAGACTTCCCCCTTATCCTTAAACTGTGACCCCTTGTTCTGGACTTCCCCAACATCGGGAATAATCTTCCTGCATCTAGCCTGTCCAACTCCTTAAGAATTTTGTACGTTTCTATAAAATCCCCCCTCAATCTTCTAAATTCTAGCGAGTACAAGCCAAGTCTATCCAGTCTTTCTTCATATGAAAGTCCAGCAATCACAGGAATCAGTCTGGTGAACCATCTCTGTACTCCCTCTATGGCAAGAATGTCTTTCCTCAGATTAGGAGACCAAAACTGTACGCAATACTCCAGGTGTGGTCTCACCAAGACCCTGTACAACTGCAGTAGAACCTCCCTGCTCTTATACTCAAATCCTTTTGCTATGAATGCTAACATACCATTCGCTTTCTTCACTGCCTGCTGCACCTGCATGCCTACTTTCAATGACTGGTGTACCATGACACCCAGGTCTCATTTCATCTCCCTTTTTCCTAATCGGCCACCATTCAGATAATAGTCTACTTTCCTGTTTTTGCCACCAAAGTGGATAACCTCACATTTATCCACATTATACTGCATCTGCCATGCATTTGCCCACTCACCCAACCTATCCAAGTCACCTTGCAGCCTCCTCACAGCTAACACTGCCCCCCCAGCTTCGTGTCATCCGCAAACTTGGAGATGTTGCATTCCATTCCCTCAACCATTTGCAGGCAGTGCCTTTTTACTTCAAACCAACCATATTTTCATTTTCAAACCACATTAAGGGCACTCACAGTTGAGTAGACATGTGTTCAGTGTTATTCAGAGCTCAGAGAGACGTGACCCTCTGGCTTCCTCCATCTTGCAGAGACTGAGTGAGGCACACCACTTCCTGGTTTTATAGACCCTCCCCCTCCCTCCAGCAGGGGCAGCAGAGAGAATGGCAATTAAAAAAAACACATTAATATCTCTCTGATTTTTCATCGATGGGAAGAATCCTCTGGTCCAGGAAGGCGGAGGGGGGCTCTGAGCGAGGTGGCCAAAAATGACGTCCGTAGGTGGCGGCATTCTCTCGGAAATCACAGCACAGTGAGCCAAAAGCGGTCAAGATCAGACTTTTAGTAATATAGATATAGATATATATAACTATACACACACACACACAATTTCCCTCCTGGGATTAATAAAGTTCTATCGTATAGTATTGTGTGTGTAGGAAAGAACTGCAGATGCTGGTTTAAACACAAAAAGCTGGAGTAACTCAACAGGTTAGACAGAATCTCTGGACAAAAGGAAAATATTCTGTTTTGGCTTGGGTCTGAAAAACGTTCCTGCACACCTTTGGAATGTGGAAGGAAACAAGAGCACCCGGAGAAAATCCATGCGATCAAAGGGATACATACCCCATACAGACAGCACCCATATTCAGGATCAATTCCGGGTCTCTGGCAATTTTAGGCAATTCATAGTCTTGAACTGAATTAAAACATACAGTAGCTGTAAAGGGGGACATAGCATCACTTAGAGATTTAAGAGTGAAATTGGATAGTTTCCTTTTTTTAGTAACCAAAGTTATCAACGTATAATGTTTTGTGTGTTGGAAAATAAAATATAGAGGCACAGCTGGTGGACTTGCTGCCTCACACACCAGGGATCTGTGTTCGATCCTGTCCTCGGGCACTGTCTGTGTTGAACTGCACATTCTCCCTGCAAGCATGTAGGTTTCCTCCCACAACCCAAAGATGCATTGGCTTTGTAGGTTAACTTGTCTCAGTAAAATTGCCCCTAATGTGTAGGGAGTGGGTGAGGAAAGTGGGATAACCGAACTTGTGTGAAAGGGGAGACTAAAATGCTGGAGAAACTCAGCGGGTGAGGCAGCATCTATGGAGCGAAGGAAATAGGCGACGTTTTGGGTCGAGACCCTTCTTCAAACTGCTGTGAGGGTGCAGGGGGTGGGAAGAAGAAAGGAAGAGGCGGAGACAGTGGGCTGAGGGAGAGCTGGGAAGCGGAGGAGAAAGCAGGGACTACCTGAAATTGGAGGTCAATTTTCATACCGCTGGGGTGTAAACTGCCCAAGCAAAATATGAGGTGCTGCTCCTCCAATTTACGGTGGGCCTCACTCTGGCCATGGAGGAGGCCCAGGACAGAAAAGTCGGATTCGGAATGGGAGGGGGAGTTGAAGTGCTGAGCCACCGGGAGATCAGGTTGGTTATTGCAAACCGAGCGGAGGTATTGGGCAAAGCGATCACCAAGCCAATGCTTGGTCTCACTGATGTAGAGCAACTGACACCTAGAGCAGCGGATGCAATAGATGAGGTTGGAGTAGGTGCACGTGAACCTCTGCTGCACCTGGAAAGACGGCTGGGTCCTTGAATGGAGTCAAGGGGGGAGGTAAAGCGACAAGTGTAGCATTTCTTGCGGTTGCAAGGGAAAGTGCCAGGAGAGGGGGTGGTTTAGGTGGGAAGGGACGAAATGACCAGGGAGTTACGGAAGGAGCGGTCTCTGCGGAAAGCCGACAGGGGGGAGATGAGAAGATGTGGCCAGTAGTGGGATCCAGTTGGTAGACAAAGCTGGAGAAAATCAGCAGGTGAGGCAGCATCTATGAAGCGAAGGAATAGGCGACGTTTCGGGTCGAGACCCTTCTTCAGACAGATGTCGGGGGTGGGGGTGGGGGGGTCGGGAAAAAGAAAGGAAGAGGCGGAGACAGTAGGCTGTGGGAGAGCTGGGAATGGGAGGGGAAGGAGGGAGAAAGCAAGGACTACCTGATATTGGAGACGTCAATGTTCATACCGCTGGGGTGTAACCTACCAAGCAAAATATGAGGTGCTGTTCCTCCAATTTGCGGTGGGCCTCACTCTGGCCATGGAGGACGCTCAGGACAGAAAGGTCGGATTCGGAATGGGAAGGGGAGTTGAAGTGCTGAGCCACCGGGAGATCAGGTTGGTTAATGCGAACTGAGTGTAGGTGTTGTGCAAAGCGATCGCCAAGCGTGCACTTGGTCTCACTGAGGTTGATCATACGCTGAATAATCCAACCAGAATTTTGTTTGGAAGTGGAAAGAAATAATATAAATTGCATTCATTGCAACGTGTAAAAGGAGATGAGATACTGTATTGTAATTTTGCTGCATGTCATTGTGGTATATATCATGTCTTGATTGGTGAATATGTTTAGATTGTGACTTTATTTGAAGCAGAAATAATATGTGAATGCTTCATTGACCATAATTCTGACTGATAGCTACGCACTTCGTCCGAGCACATTATCGCACGTGTCATGCAAGCCGTCTTAAATGACCACCTAAACTGTCATTTGGCAACATAAAAAGCTGCCTAGGGTGCCCGGCTGGCAACAGGGAAAAAAAGTTAAGCGAGAGCCCAGTACTATCACAACGTTTAAGAAACATTTAGACAGGTACATGGATGGGACAGGTTTGGAGGGATATGGGCCAAACGCAGGTAGGTGGGACTCGTGTAGATGGGACATGTTGGCCAGTGTGGACAAGTTGGGTCGAAGGGCCTATTTCCACCTGTAAGACTCTATTTAGCTTAACATCAGGTATCAGAACAATAGTTTGGTTGGGGTAGCTGAATTAAGACGATCAGACGATTTGCATGGATTTAGATAATCCATTAATTGAACTGAAACTTTTTGAAGATGTGACCTAGTCAGTGGAATGTCCACTATGGCAGGATTAGCCAGCAACTAGTCTCACTCCTGCAAACTGCTGTGTACGCTTGACTATATTCTCCACATTTTAAAAAGTATTTGAGCAGTTGTAGAGCATTTTCAAAAGCAGTCTAAATGTGTAGGAAGGAACTACAGATGCTAGTTTAAACCGTAGACACAAAATGCTGGAGTAACTCAGCGGGACAGGCAGCATCTCTGGAGAGAAGGAATGGGTGACGTTTCGGGTCGAGACAATGCATTCCTGTGCTGTACATTCTATGCAAACCTACTAATCCCACGGAAAAGAATGACATTGTGAATACACAGCTTTTATTATATTTAAAACACTCAAAGGGAGCCAATATCGTCAAATACCCACGGCAGCTTTGCAATGCTGACATTTTACTCCAACCATCAGGAAGAAAGTACTGGAACCTGAAAACCTGTGACCACCAGGTTCAAGAATAACATCCCTTCATCTGACCTAATTTTTAAGTTGTAACTAGTCAAGAGAAATGTCCATAATGTACTTATTTAATTTTAAAAATCCAGGTATCCCTCAAACGAGGTCATCACTTATACCATAGAACTGAAAAGAAATTCTTGAGGGCAGTCTCAGCATAAAATAACTTAACTTTAGAAAGGAGATGAGGAGGAATTTCTATAGCCAGAGCGTGACGAATCTGTGGATTTCATTGCCACAGACGGCTGTGGAGGCCAAGTCATTGGTTATTTTTAAAGCGGAGAATTACAGGTTCTTGATTATAAGAAGAATGGGGTTGAGAAGGAAAGATAGATCAGCCATGATTGAATGATGGAGTAGACTTGCTGGACCAAAAAGCCTAATTCTGCTAATGACTTATAAACGTGGAAACAAGGAATTGCAGGTGCTGGTTTACCTGCAAAAGACACAAAATGCTGGAGTTACTCAGCGGGTCAGCCAGAATCCCGGGAGAACATGAATAGATGACGTTTCGGGTCAGAACACAAACATCTCAGGTCGGAGCACCCGAAACGTCACCTAGCCATGTTCTCCATGGATTATGACTGACCTGCTGAGTTCTCCATCGATTATGACTGACCTCAAGAAATCCTTGACCTTGTTGTGACATGAGCTGTTTTGGAGTGTGGGAAGAGGAAATTATGTCCAAATGGCTATGACGAATGGTGTGGTAAGAACTATTCATTGTATTCAACTTATATACGTGAAGGAAAACAAAATCTTGTATCCAGGTTCGCCAACAACACAAGAACATGAGTCACTGAACCTCCTGCAAGACAGTGCCTCAGGGCTGGTGATAACTTGCTCCCACCCTACGTCTGTGCATTCTAAAGTAGTGGGAGGATTCATGGTGGAATTCACACCCACCACAGGTGGAGTAAGTGTTGCTTGACAAGGCCAGTGGGTGAGCAGTGTTGGAGATGGAGCACTCCGCTGCTATTTGCACTTGGCATCCACTAGTTCCTGAAGTCACTATAACAGCTATCAACAAAAACACATTACAGGGCTACCCAACATTGGGTGAGAGTTGGGAGTGAGAAATTGCGAGAGATGAAGCCCGAGGGAGCGTAGGGGGAGGGGGGGAGGATCCTCTTTCAGTACCTCTTTCCTGTTTTCCCCCCCATATCCCTTGATTTCATTAGCCCCAAGAACTAAATGTAACTGTGGCAGAGAATTCCACAGATTCACAACTCTCTGCGTGAAGAAAGTTTGTCTTCATCTCAGTCCTAACTGGCCTACCCTTTATTCTTAAACTGTGACCCCTGGTTCTGAACTCCCCCAACATCGGAAACATTTTTCTTGCAGTTACAGTAAGTGAAAAATCTAGCAGACAAGCAGGATGCTTTATCCAACCACTCCCATTTGAAGTCCACTATCTTCCACCGTGTCTAGCCAGTGCTTGGTACTTACTTCCAGCAGCCACTGGTTGTCCTCCAGGATGCCCCGAGCCGCAGCCTGATCCATGCCGGTCACCTGGACGAATTTGGCACAGAGACTCTCACGGCAGCGGCGCAACGCTTCCGACGCCTCCGACAGCCCTGAGGCTGCTCCATGGCCGGAGCTGCAGTGAGCGACTCGCCAGCCAGGCAAACACTTGCCAGCCCCGCTCCCCGTCCCCGCCGCTGCTTCTGCTTCCAACTCCCGTGGCCCATGCAGTTGATATGAGTTTTGAAATTTTCGTTGATCACAGAATTTCTCACGACAGTGTGAGAGAAATTTGTGATCAGCGTGAGAATTTGGCGAAATGCGTGATTCTCACGCTCAATGCATGAGAGTTGGTAGCCCTGCCTCTCTATCCCCCTATCACCCCCCCCCCTCTCTCCCCCCACTCCCACCTCACTCTCCCCCCTCTATTCCACTCTCTCCTCTCACCCCCCCTCTCTCTCCCCCTGTCCCCCTCCCCCTCTGTCTCTCCCTCTCTCCGTCTCCCCCTCTCTCTCCCCCACTCCCACCTCACTCTCCCCCTCTATTCCACTCTCTCCTCTCACCCCCTCTCTCTCCCCCGTCCCCCTCCTCTCTCTCCCCCTCTCCCACCTCACTCTCCCCCTCCTCCTCTCTCCCCCTCTTTTTTCCCCAAACTCTCTCTCCCCCTCTTTCCCCTAACTCTCTCTCCCCCTCCCTCCCCCTCTTTCTCCTCTATCTCCCCCTCTCCACACACTCTCTGTCCCTCTCTCTCTCTCATCTTTCTCTCTCACCTCTCTATGTCCCCTCTCTCTCTCTCTCTCCTCCTCTCTCCCGCCAACTCTCCCTCGCACCTCACTCTCCCCCTTTCTCTTTCTCCTGTCTCTATCTCCTCTTTCTCTTTGCCCCCCCTCTCTCTCTCTCTCTCTCTTTCCCCGTTTCTCTTTCCCCCCTCCCTCTTCCCCCTCTCTTTTACCACCCCTCTCTCCCCCCCTCCCTCTCCCCCTTCTCTCCCACCTCACTCTCCCCCTCTCACCTCTCTCTATCTCCCCCTCCCCTTCTCTCCTCTCTCTCCCTTACCTCTCTCTCCCTCTCTCCTCTCCCCATTCTCTCCCCCTCTCTCTCCTCTCACCCCCCTCTCTCTCCCCACCCGTCTCCTTCCCCCCTATCTCTCCCCCTCCCTTTGAGAGTCTCTGTCCCTTCGGCACAAAGACTCTCACGGCAGCCGGGCAATGCTTCCGACGCCTCCGACAGCACTGAAGCTGCTCCATGGCCGGAGCTGCAGCGAGCGACTCGCCAGCCCCGCAAACACTCGCCAGCCCCGCTCCCGGCATCTGTCCCCGCCACTGCTTCAGCCCCGGCTCTCCAACACCCGCGGCCCATGCAGTTTATATAAGTTTTGAAATTTTCGTTGATCACATAATTTCTCACGAGAGCGTGAGAAATTTGTGATCAGCGTGAGAACGTGAGAATTTGTCGAAATGAGTGATTATCACGCTCAAAGCGTGAGAGTTGGCAGTCTGACATTACAATTAAATGACAATTCATGACTTGCCATTGGGAATGCTTCAACCTTACAATTTCTTAAGATGACTTGCAGATACAATTTCCAAATCTGCTGATAAATTGCGAAGAGGGCACTAGGCTACAATAATTTTATGGAGACAAAAGAAACTGCAGATGCAGGGATCTTGCCCAGAAAGCACAGAACGCAAAGCATTGGAGTATCGCAGCGGGTTGTCTGACTCACTGTGTTATTCCAGTACATTGTGTTCTAGAAAAGAAGTATTTTATACTGTATTTGCTAATCTAACACAATAAACAATAGGTGCAGTAGGCCATTCCGCCTTTCGAGCCAGCACCGCCATTCACTGAGATATTATGGCTGATCACAATCAGTATCCCGTTCCTGCCTTCTCCACATATCCATTGACATATCTTTAAGAGCTCCATCTAACTCTCTCTTGAAAGCATCCAGAGAATTGGCCTCCACTGCCTTCTGAGGCAGAGAATTCCACAGATTCACAACTCTCTGGATGAAAAAGTTTTTTCTCATCTCCATTCTATATAGCCTACCCCTTATTCTTAAACTGTGGCCCCTGGTTCTGGATTCCCCCACATCGGGAATATGTTTCCTGCCTCTAGTGTGTCCAATCCCTTAATAATCTTGTGTTTCAATAAGATACCGTCTGATCCTTCTAAATTCCAGTGTATACAAGCCCAGTCGCTCCATTTTTTTTCAACATATGACAGTCCCGCCATCCCGGGAATTAACCTTGTGAACCTACGCTGCACTCCCTCAATAGCAAGAATGTCCTTCCTCAAATTTGGAGACAAAATTCGTCTGCAGCGGCCTCTGCAGTCCGTCTGTCTTTTTATTATTTTTGTCTTGTTTTTATGTAGTTTTTTATTATTTTTTTTTGTCGGGGTATGTGTGTGGGGGGGGTGGGGGTGGGGGTAGGGGGGGAAACTTTGAAATCTTTCCGCTGCACGGGAGACCCGACCTTTTCTTTGTCGGGTCTCCGTTGTCGTTGGGGCTGGGCAACGTGGAGCGGCCTCCAGCAGGAACGACCTGGGGCTCCCGTGGAGCTGCGGACTACTCACCGTCGCGGGGCTGGCCGAGTCCGGAGCGGGTGGAGCTGTGGTGGAGACAATCGCTGCTGCTACCCGACCGCCGGAGATTCGGAGGCTACAACCGCGGGTCTGGCGGACGGCAACACTGGAAGCCCGCGGGTCCCCTGGTGGGAGACCGCTTTTCGGGGCTTCCGCAGCGGCGACTTCTCCCGCCCGAGTTGCGGGGTTGAAGCGCACCTGGAGCGGGGCTTTACCCCCCCTGCGCGGCTTGGAATGGCCACCGGACTTTGCGGGCGCGCGCCGGGGCTCTAACACCAAGACCCGGTGCGCGACCTTGCATTAACTGGCGTGGCTTTAATGGCTGCGGGACAATGGCTGCGGGACAATCACCATCGCCCGCCGGGGGCTTTGACTTTGACTCTGACATCGGGGGGGGGGGAGTGCAGTGGAGAGATACGTTTTTTTGCCTTCCATCACAGCGCTGTGATGGATGTATGTGTAAATTGTGTTGTGTCTCGGGTCTT
>CM075995.1:2158565-2268316 GCA_038087875.1 Malacoraja senta
TGCCCCCCTCGCCTGGTTTCTTGTTGGGTTTTTTAATGTGTATATACTTTGGCACAACCTTCCCCCTCTGACCATGCGGGAAGACTGAGTTATATGTTGGAAAAAAAACTTGGGTCTGCGGCTTAAACCAGACGCGAACTCGCGTCGGCTTCTTATCCAGTCCCAGGCTCGGTGACGTCGAGTTAAAGGTGTCCTGGCCGCAGCCAATGGGCGGCCGCCGCTCGCCCAGACCGCGTCTGTTTCCAGGGGCCCGCACCGCCCCCGCTGCTCCCATTGGCCCATCGCCGCCCGGCGCCTGCAATAAGAGAAAAGCGCCCAGGCTGACCTCATTCCAGTTGACACTGGCAACTTAAAGGGGGCAAGGCTGCTCATGCATTCCCCCACCCTCCCCTCCCGTCTCCCCCCTACCATCCCGTCTCCCTCCTACCCTCCCGTCTCCCTCCTCCCCTCCCGTCTCCCTCCTACCCTCCCGTCTCCCTCCTACCCTCCCGTCTCCCTCCTACCCTCCCCCCTACTCTCTCCCTCCTACTCTTTCCCTCCTACCCTCTCTCTCCCCTCCCTCCCTCTACCTCTCTCCCTTCCTTCCTACCCCTCCCTCCTACATTCTCTCTCCCACTCTCCCCCTCCCATTCCTCCCCCTCTCTCCCTCCCCATCCCTCTCTCCCCTGCCTCCCCCTTCCCCCTCTCTCCCTCCCCCCTCTCTCTCCCTCCCCCTTCACCTCTCTCCCTCCCCTCTCTACCTCTCGCTCGCCCCTTCCTCCCCTACTTCTGCCCCTCTCCCTCTTCAACCCCCTCCTCTCTCTCTCCCTTTCTCCTATCCCTTTCCTCCCCCCCCTATTTTTGCACCCCTCCCATCCTCCCCTATCCCTCCGATCCACCTCTCTTCTTCCCGTTCCGCCATCCTTTTCTCCTTCCTCCTCCACCCCCTCCCATTCCTCTACCTCCGCCCCATCCCTCGCCCTCCCTTCCCTCCCCCTATCCCGTCTTTCTTCCGCCTCTCCCCTCCCATCTTTTCCACTTTCCCTCACCTCTCTCTCTCTCTCCCCTCCCCTCCCCCCATCCCTTCCCTTCCCCAGACGCCCCCCGCCTTTCTCCACCCTCCGGCATTAAATTAACGCTGCATGTTGTGCCTTCCCTTCTTCACCAAACTGGCATTAGCCCGTCCCACCGACTCAAGACACCAAGCAGCACAACGCTCGGTCTTGGGCGAAACTGGTCTGACTGTCTGTCTGTGTATGTGTGTGAGTGAGAGAGAGAGAGAGAGAGAGAGAGAGAGAGAGTGTGCGTGTCTGTATGTGCCTGTCTGCTTCTCTCTCTCTCTCTCCCTCCCTCCCCACTCCTCTCTCCCTCCCTCCCTCCCCACTCCTCTCTCCTCCCCCTCCTCTCTCTCCCCCTCCTCTCTCTCTCCCCCCCCCCCTCCTCTCTCCCCCTCCTCCTCGCTCCCCCCTCCTCCTCTCTCCCTCCCCCCTCCTCTCTCTCTCTCCCTCCCTCGCTCTCACGCGTACACACTGACAGCTCGTCCACTTATGTTAAGTTTCGCGAAATTGACACGATATCGTGCGTCCAAAATTGATAGGCTGCAGTTTCACTTAAAGCGAAAACCAGCCCCCTGAAATACTCCGAATGAGTTCTGCCTTCGCCCACACCGGCAGGTATTATCTACTCCTTGATATCAAAAGGAATTACACAGGAACCCGTTCCTTTGCTCTTTAATAACATTAAGCAGTTCAGTGCAGCATACATACATGAAACGCACGCTGAACAACACACCGGATTCAGCACTTGTAGTGTTTCCCTCCCCCCTCTGTTTCCAAGAGAATCGTACGAACACTAGCAGTCGCACAAAAGGGCACATTAGGTGGGTTGAGTAGAGCAAAAATAGAGGCGCGTCAAACGCATTGGTTGGCGACCACCTATTACCGTCTTGACAGATATAGGATGAAACGCAAGTGCTCCATTTGCACATAGAGGTTTGTTCAGGCTAAACCGAGAGAGAGGAATAATAATGCAACGTTGGTAGAATTAGGCATGCTTTTAAAGCAACGTTTGCAGGTAATAAATTCTGAAAGATATCATCTTCGCTCAATGTAGCTTCAAAATTTAGTCCAATGAGTAGATTCGAACTGATATCCGATAAAGGAGTCCACATTTAATCGGACTCTGATCCAAGCAAATGCGCGCTGCGCGTTTTAAATGGCAAAGAGGTTATTGATATAGATACAGGGTGTTGGGCTGCACGAGGTTTCAACTACGTGTAGTTAATCGCATGCAAAAATCCCATTAAAACGGGAAACTGATATTTGTGCCCAATCGTGTTAACTTCACGGGTTGCGAGACGGTAGGTGGCGGTACTGCGCCTATATACTCTTCAGCCGGCTGCTGTAATTTGGATCCCGACTTTGAACCCCGGGTGGGTGAAGGAAAATAGAGAGCACACGATTTCTCTCCCCACACACACAAACACAAAATTAGTTGGATAATTGTTTCCAACTTCATATTGTTAACAGGTGACCTGTTAACAATATGAAGTTGGAAAAAAATTATCCAACTAATCACCTTTCATTGTGATAATAGAGTTATCCACTTTGGTGGCAAGAACGGGAAGGCAGACTATTATCTAAATGGTGGCCGATTAGGAAATGGGGAGATGCAGCGAGACCTGGGTGTCATGGTACACCAGTCATTGAAAGTAGGCATGCAGGTGCAACAGGCAGTGAAGAAAGCGAATGGTATGTTGGCCTTCATAGCAAGAGGATTTGAGTATAGGAGCAGGGAGGTTCAACTGCAGTTGTACAGGGTCTTGGTGAGACCACACCTGGAGTATTGCGTACAGTTTTGGTCTCCAAATCTGAGGAAGGGACATTATAGCCATAGAGGGAGTGCAGAGAAGGTTCACCAGACTGATTCCTGGGATGTCAGGACTTTCATATGAAGAAAGACTGGATAGACTTGGCTTATACTCGCTAGAATTAGGAGATTGAGAGGGGATCTTATAGAAACATACAAAATTCTTATGGGGTTGGACAGGCTAGATGCAGGAAGATTGTTCCCGATGTTGGGGGAAGTCCAGGACAAGGGGTCACAGCTTAAGGATAAGGGCAAAATCCTTTAAGACCGAGATGAGGAAAAACTTTTTTCACACAGAGTGTGAAACTCTGGAACTCTCTGCCACAGAGGGTAGTTGAGGCCAGTTCATTGGCTATATTTAAGAGGGAGTTAGATGTGGCCCTTGTGGCTAAGGGGATCAGGGGGTATGGAGAGAAGGCCGGTACGGGATACTGAGTTGGATGATCAGCCATGATAATATTGAATGGCGGTGCAGGCTCGAAGGGCCGAATGGCCTACTCCTGCACCTATTTTCTATGTATCTATGTATCTATGTGATAAGAGTCAAATAAACTGGCCCTTTGGTTCTGAAGTAGGGTCTCCACCCAAACGTCACCTCATCCCTTTTTCCAGAAATAGTGCCTGGCCTGCTGAATTACTCCAGTTTTTTGTGTCTATCCTTTGGTTCTACTCATCTATGCCGACAAGATGCCTCATCTAAGCTAGTCCCATTTGCCCGTGTTTGCCCATATCCTCAAAACATCTGTCTACGAACCTGTCCGAGTGTCATATTAGGGTGTGATGTATTGTTGCACTTGGAGCTCCTTGAGACCCCTCCTTATTGGGTTTACATCATAGAGTCATACAGCATGGAAAAAGGCCCTTCGGCCCAATGTGCCCACACCGGCCAGCGACACTATTCCCACCTGCCTGCATGTACCCATATCCCTCCATACCTGTCCTACTCATCTACCTGTCTAACTGTTTTCTTAAATAGTATATGATCTTTCAAAATGATGAGACGGGGCTTGTGCATGGAGCTTGATGGGTAACTAATGCCAAGGTTAGATATAAAAGGAAAATATTCAAGTACACAGTCGTATGTCCAAACATTGTCACTCAGACAAAGTAATGGTTCCTGCTAATACCTGCCTTAAATGTAAAAATGTAGCATCTCAGTGCCAAATTTGATTATAATTCAATGGAGAACAATCATTGTTGGTATTATAAACTATGCAATGATCGATACCACCAAACATGATACCACTGTAACTTATCAGTTTCAGTTTCAGTTCAGTTTAGTTTATTGTCACATGTACCGAGGTACAGTGAAAAGCTTTTAGACAATAGGTGCAGGAGTAGGCCATTTGGTCCTTAGAGCCAGCACTGCAATTCAATGTCATCATGGCTGATCATCCACAATCAGTACCCCATTACTGCCTTCTCCCCATATCCCTTGACTCCGCTATCTTTAAGAGCTCTATCTAACTCTCTCTTGAAAGCATCCAGAGAACCGGCCTCCACCAACCTCTGAAGCAGAGAATTCCACAGACTCACAACTCTCTGTGTGAAAAAGTATTTCCTCATCTCCGTTCTAAATGGCTTACCCCTTATTCTTAAACTGTGTTTCCTGCCTCTAGCGTGTCCAAACCCTTAATAATCTTATATGTTTCAAATATATCTCCTCTCATCCTTCTAAATTCCAGAGTATACAAGCCCAGCCACTCCATTCTATCAATATATGACAGTTCCCGCCATCCTGGGAATTAACCTTGTGAACCGACGCTGCACTACCTCAATATGTCCTTCCTCAAATTTGGAGACCAAAACTGCACACAATACTCCAGGTGTGGTCTCACTAGGGCCCTGTACAACTGCAGAAGAACCTCTTTGCTCCTATACTCAATGAAGGCCAACATGCCATTCGCTTTCTCACTGCCTGCTGTACCTGCATGGTTACTTTCAGTGACTGATGAACAAGGACATCCCAGATCCCATTGTACTTCCCCTTTTCCCAACGTCACCATTTACTTAATAATCTGCCATCCTGTTTTTGCCACGGTGGATAACCTCACATTTATCCACATAAAACTGCATCTGCCATGCATCTGCCCACTCACCCAACCTGTCCAAGTCACCCTGCATCCTCATTGCATCCTCCTCACAGTTCACACCCACCCAGCTTTGTGTCATCTGCAAATTTGCTAATGTTACTTTTAATCCCTTCATCTAAATCATTAATCTATATTACTAAAAGTCTGATCTTGACACTTCCTGTTGTTCTGTATATTGATTTTAGAAAAAACGCTGCCACTTACGGCTGTGATTTTTGGCCATCTTACTCAAAGTCCCCCTCTGCTGCGCAGGACAAGAGGATTTTTCCCATTGATGAAAAATAAAAGAGTTATTAGTGTTTAAAAAATGTTGAGATTCTCTCTCCTGAAGGCCACGCCCCTTCCGGAGGGACTATAAAACCCGGAAGTGTTGAGTGCCTCAGTCAGTCTCTGCAAGATGGGGGAGCGAGAGGGTCACGTCCCTCAGCCTGAGCTGTGAATAACACTGAAAACATGTCTCCCAAAACTGTGAGTGGTTTTACTGACCTGTCGGTGCCCTTAATGTGGTTTGAAAATATAGTTTGGAAATGCTAAAGCTGTGTTGCCTTTGGTTTGGAAATGCTAAAGCTGTGTTGCCTTTGGTTTGGAAATGCTAAAGCTGTGTTGCTTAATTAAAGTTGCATTGCCTAATTAAAGTTGCCTTGCCTAATTAAAGTTGCCTTGCCTTCTATATAATTAAAAGTCTAATCTTGACCACTTCCTGTTTGTGCTTTATATTGATTTTAGAAAAATGCTACCACGTGCGGCTGTGATTTTTGGCCATCTTTTTCAGTCCCCCTCCGCTCATCAGGTGCCGAGGAATTTTCCCATCAATGAAAAATAAAAGATTTATTAGTGTTTTAAAAATGTTGAGATTCTCTCTCCTGTCAATCACGCCATGAAGGCCACGCCCTTTCTGGTGGGAGGGACTATAAAACCCAGAAGTGTGGGCGTGGCTCAGTCTCTGCAAGATGTAGGAGGGAGAGGTCGCTGTCTTTAGTGGCCTTGCACCCTACTTTAAATGGTATGAAACTGCACTTGAATTTGATGGCCTTGCACCCTACTTGAAATGGAATTTCAAGGAATAGCCATGAGTCAACTGCCTGCCCACCAGCTGTGAGTGAGTGAGCTGCCAGCACAATAGGCTTGAGTGACTGGGCCGCCAGCCCAAGAATCCATTCGGCCCAATGTCCATACTAGCCCTCTGGAAACCAGTCCCTTCAGCTCACAACACCCATACTAGCGCTCCAGAAAGCCCCCCCCCCTCCCCACTGGCCACCAATATTGGAATTGGTGAGAGGTGGAATATTGCGTTGGGGACCAGCCCTCCCATGATGCTGGGACCCAACGGGTCCCACTTAGTCTAGTATATATTGTAAATGGCTGCTGTTCCAGCACCGAGCCTTGCGGTACCCCACTAGTCACTGCCTGCCATTCTGAAAGGGACCCGTTAATCCCTACTCTTTGTTTCCTGTCTGCCAACCAATTTTCTATCCATGTGTGCACCCCACCCCCAATACCGTGTGCTCTAATTTTGCCCACTAATCTCCTATGTGGGACCTTATCAAATGCTTTCTGAAAGTCCAGGTACACTACATCCACCGGCTCTACCTTGTCCATTTTCCTAGTTACATCCTCAAAAAATTCCAGAAGATTAGTTGCTTGCTAACCAGTCAGCAGAAAGACAATACATGATTACAATCGAGCCATTTACAGTTTATAGATATGATAAGGGAATAACGTTTAGTGCAAGGTAAAGCCAGCAAAGTCTGATCAAGGATAGTCCAAGGGTAGAGAGTAGTTCAGCACTGCTCTCTCTGGTTGTGGTAGGATGATTCAGTTGCCTGATAACATCTGGGCAGATGTTCTCAGTGGAGCTAGGCCCACGTTGGGTGGGACCTCTCTGCAGCAGGAATCCATGCGGTTGGTCTTCGGGTGCCGGGAGTCAAAGTTAAGGGAGATCTGAGAGGAGTTTAAGAAGATCCTTTCCTCCAGAGATGCTGTCTGACCCACTGAGTTACTCCAACTATTCTCAGTTTAACCAGCATCTGCAGTTCCTTCCAACACATCGCTGTAATGTAACAGGTGAAGTAGTCTGGTATCCAGTCTGACTTGGTGCAAGTATGTGTGAGGAGGTGGGGGGGGGGGGGGGGGTCATGGAGAGGTGAACTGGTGGAGAGACTCGCAATAGGTGTGTGGTATGATCTGTCACATAGCTAGTATTTGTTAGGACGCGTTGAACCGAAACACAAGATTGTGAGCGCTCAGCAGGCCTGAACACATCTATGAAGCAGGAAACTTTAGGACCAATGTGTTTTATCCAGTCAGAGACATGCAGGTCAAAAATAGCAGAACTCCACGATTCTCGTTGAGTTATATGTGACTGTGGGAAATGTGATTCATAGCTACTTTGTGCCACTCATTTTTTGAGGATGTAACTAGGAAAATGGACAAGGGAAAGCCAGTGGATGTAGTGTACCTGGATTTTCAGAAAGCATTTGATAAGGTCCCACATAGGAGATTAGTGGGAAGAATTAGGGCACATGGTATACATAGATACATAGAAAATAGGTGCAGGAGTAGGCCATTCGGCCCTTCGAGCCTGCACCGCCATTCAATACGATCATGGCTGATCGTATTGAATGGCGAAGATCCTTTCCTCCAGAGATGCTGTCTGACCCACTGAGTTACTCCAACTATTCTCAGTTTAACCAGCATCTGCAGTTCCTTCCAACACATCGCTGTAATGTAACAGGTGAAGTAGTCTGGTATCCAGTTGACTTGGTGCAAGTATGTGTGAGGAGGGGGGGGGGGGGGTCATGGAGAGGTGAACTGGTGGAGAGACTCGCAATAGGCGTGTGGTATGATCTGTCATGGGGGTAGAGTGCCGACATGGATAGAAAATTGGTTGGCAGACAGGAAACAAAGAGTAGGGATTAACGGGTCCATTTCAGAATGGCAGGCAGTGACTAGTGGGGTGCCGCAAGGCTCGGTGCTGGGACCGCAGCTATTTACAATGTACATCAAATGATTTGGATGAAGGGATTCAAAGTAATTTGCAGTGGGTGGCAGTGTGAACTGTGAGGAGGATGCAATGAGAATGCAGGGTGACTTGGACAGGTTGGGGAGTGGGCAGATGCATGGCAGATGAAGTTTAATGCGGATAAATGTGAGGTTATCCACTTTGGTATCAAAAACAGGAAGGCAGATTACTAACTAAATGGCGTCAAGTTGGGAAAAGGGGAAGTACAACGGGATCTGGGGGTCCATGTTCATCAGTCTATGAAAGTAAGCATGCAGGTACAGCAGGTAGTGAAGAAAGTGATTGGCATGTTGGCCTTTATAACACGAGGAGTCGAGTACAGGAACAAAGAGGTCCTTCTGCAGTTGTAAAGGGCCCTAGTGAGACCACATATGGAGTATCGTGTGCAGTTTTGGTCCCCTAATTTGAGGAAGGACATTCTTGCTATTGAGGGAGTGCAGCGTAGGTTACAAGGTTAATTCCCGGGATGGCGGGACTGTCATATGCTGAGAGAATGGAGCGGCTGGACTTGTACACTCTGGAGTTTAGAAGGATTGAGAGGCGATCTTATTAAAACATAAAAGATTGTCAAGGGTTTGGACACACTAGAGGCAGGAAACATGCTCCCAATGTTGGGGGAGTCCAGAACCAGGGGCCACAGTTTAAGAATAAGGGGTAAGCCATTTAGAACGGGAGACGAGGAAACACTTTTTCTCACAGAGAGTGGTGAGTCTGTGGAATTCTCTGCCTCAGAGGGCGGTGGTGGCCTGTTCTCTGGATACTTTCAAGAGAGAGCTAGATAGGGCTCGTAAAGATAGCGGAGTCAAGGGATATGGGGAGAAGGCAGGAATGGGGTACTGATTGGGGATGATCAGCCATGATCACATTGAATGGCGGTGCTGGCTCGAAGGGCCAAATGGCCTACTCCTGCACTTATTGTCTATTGTCTATTGGCTTTGTGGCTAAATTGGCCTCTATAAAAGCCCTGTCCCAGTTCATTCCAAGTGTTCTCCCGAGTTTTAAAAAAAATCAAACTCGTGGTAAGCACGAGAATGAACGTAGCGGGTACGTCGGAGCACGGGGTCGTCTCTTAGCGGCTCGTAACGCTAATGGCAGGTACTCGGGAAGACTCGCTAATGGCAGGTAAGCACGGGAAGGCTCGTGAAGATTTTTCAACATGTTGAAAAAAGTCCACGAGAGCCCCGAGTATCGACGAGTGGCCATTACCGTAAATCTCCGAGTTCGAATCAGGGCAAGCTCGGGAGAGCTCTTGGAATGAACTCGTACCGTGGGACAGGGCTTTAAATAGCCCCCAAATGTGTAGGAAGTGGATGAGAAAGTGGGACAATATAGAACCAGTGTGAACAGATGGTCAATGGTTGGCATGGACTTGGTGGGCTGAAGGCCTGTTGCCATGCTGTTTCTTTAAAAAAAACATTAACCCTTTCCAATTTGCTGGTGAGGCCAAAGGTGGAGTATTGTACATATGTTTAGATACCATACTTTCAGTTTAGTTCAGTTTAATTTATTGTCACATGTACCGAGGTACGATGAATAGCTTTTGTTGCGTGCTATCCAGTCAGCGGAAAGACAACACATGATTACAGTCGAGCCATTTACAGCGTACAGATACATGATTGGGGAATAACATGTAGTGCAACGTAAAGCCAGTAAAGTCTGATCAAGGATAGTCCGAGGGTCACCAATGAGGTAGATCGTAGTTCAGGACTGCTCTCTAGATTTGGCAGGATGATTCAGTTGCCTGATAACAGCTGGGAACAGACTGTTCCTGAAACTGTGGTGTGCGTTTTCGCACTTCTATACCTTTTGCCCGATGGGAGAGGGGAGAAGAGGGAGTGGCCAGGGTGCGACTCATCCTTGATCATGCTGCTGGCCTTGCCGAGGCAGCGTGAGGTACAAATGGAGTCGGTACAAGGGAGGTTGGTTTGTGTGATGGTCTGTGCTGCGTCCACAATTTGTTGCAATTTCTTGCGCAGGCTGTGACATGTTGGCTGGTGTTGGCAAGGTGGGCTGATTTCCATGATGGATCAATCTATGACTCCAAGAATTGAGGTTCCACCTCAATAACAGTTGATGGTGGAAAAAAATCTGGAGGCCATGGTAAAAACATCCTTCAATTAGGGAATCCCTCCAATCCTCCAAACCTGTCCTATTCATGTATCTGTCTAACTGTTTCTCAAATGTTGGGATAGTCCCTGCCTCAACCACCTCCTCTGGCAGCATGTTCTTCATGAAGAACGCTGTTATTTAGTCAGGGAGAAGAAAACACTAAAAGCAGCCTGAGAGTGGACCGCAAAGTGCTGGAGTAACTCAGCAGCTCAGGGCAGCATTTCTGGGGATGTGTATTGATGGATCATTTTGGCATCGTGACCCTTCTGCAGCTGACTTGACCGGCATTCTTGGCACCATCTTAAAATTTACACTCAATTTGACCAATGCAGATGTAGTGAGGAACATCTGAGTTGAATTTAGCTTATTGTCACGTGTACCAGGGTACAGTGAAAAGCTATTTACCAACCAGCCAGTGGAAAGACAATACATGATTACAACCGAGCCATTCTCAGTGTGCAAATACGTGATAAGGGACTATCGTTTCGTGCAAGGTAAAGCCAGTAAAGTCCGATCAAAGGTAGTCAGAGGGTCCCCGATGAGGTAGGTTGTACTTGAGGTTGCGGTGGGATGGTTCAGTCATCCTATTACCGACATCCTATTCCTTTTCTCCGGAGATGCTGTCTGAGCCCCCCCCCCCCCTCCTCCCTCCCTCCCTAGTTCCAGCAATCTATCCCACTTTCTGCTGACCAAATTCAAGCAAAGTGTTCCCTTTGTAAAGTCCAGGGCAACAGCACAGCTCTGGACCACACACACTTGTAACTGGACTCCCAGTGGATTAACCTACAGCCATACTTAGGGGATTTCTACCAACCTGCACATGTGTCTACTAATTGCAATTCACACGCTTTTAAATGCATCGAGGAGCTGGTTTATTTTGGGGGGGGGGGGGGGGTGGAGGATGAAGGGTGAAAAAGATTCAAGCGTTTCTGTAAAGCCCCGGCAGAGAACGGCTGCGGGTTTGAACTGCAGAAGCACACCAGAATTTGCCTTACTCAATTCTCGATTCCCAAAAGGCAGGACCTTGACCTGATGAATACTATGAAGGGGTAACCACGGTTTGCAAATGAAGGACCGGATTATTGGAAGCATATATTCAGTACAACTCTCCCACCGGAGCAAGTAGATTGGGTGGGGGGTAGGCAGATTAGGCCCCCCACCAATAATGCAATGAGTTGGCACGGGTTACCTCCGCTCCACCACATCCAACCCAGAGAACAGGAAGAAATTGATTCGCCCTAACATTTCCCAAAGCCTGAAGGATCTAAATGCAGAGAATAATAAACCTGAACCTCAACCTAAATTAACCTGCTCCTGAGGCTACGCGGGATGGTTTAAACAAAAAAATACCGCACAGACTCGCATTACATGTGTAAATGTAAATTCTAAAGGAACGGAAATCCTCCGGTAGGTCAAAAAAATAATTCCTCTAAAGCTCCGTCTAACCAAAATACAACAGCAGCTTTTCACCATTACTAAATGTCAAGCATATTAAAACAAATGTCAAACGACCAGAAATGCCAAGCGTTGCAGCGTGGGCTGTAGCTGTGGTTTAGGGTGGGGGAGGTAAGGCAAGTTCCGGACAGTCAGCAGTTCAATGCAAGAGTTTCTTTGGTGAGTTAGATCGCTGCATTTGTTATTCTGCTGGTAAGATTGTTGTTGATTTTTGTTTTGGCCACCAGACAAAGTGCAGGGACGTTGCAGGGTTTGCAAGTAAAAGTACCCTATCGGATTACACTTTGCAACGTTAAATATTTGCAGTTTGCAGCGTGCTACTAGGGGCGGGCTCGAGTTTAAATCTTAAGAAGCACCAAACTAATAATTTCATGAAATTGCGTGTGTTGAATCTGTGCACTGAGGGAAACAGAGGGTTTAAGATTCAGGCAGAACAGGAGGATTTTGTTGTTGTTGTGTATGTAGGAAGGAACTGCAGATGCTGTTTTACACTCAAAATAACCAGCGGGACAGGCAGCATCTCTGGAGAGAAGCAATGGGTGGCGTTTCGGGTCGAGACCCTTATTCAGACTGAGAGTCAGAGGGGGTGGGGGAGGGGGGGGAGAGGGAGTCTAGAGATATGTTGAAGGGTAAGTTGGGAAAACGATAGATCGAAGCAGACGTTGATCAAATAATTGGATGTTTTCCAAGTAGAAGGATGTTTTCTTTTGTGGAGGAAGGAACTGCAGATGCTGGTTTGCACCGAAGATAGACACATGATGCTGGAGTAACTCAGCGGGACAGGCAGCATCTCTGGAGAGAAGGAATGGGTGGCGTTTCGGGTCGAGACCCTTCAGACTCTTTTGATTAGTTTTCTTTTGATTTGTGCAACTTCAACTGCTGAACCAGTTTATGGTGCCTTCTTCGAATTAGAGGCGGACAAAAGTGCGGCGGAGGGCAGCGGGCGCCCGGCACACACAATGACAGCCCTTTCTCGCTGCTCCATTCATTCATTCATTCATTCATTCATTCATTCATTCATTCATTCAGCTGCTGCTGCTGCTGCTGCTATGTGCGGGCGAGAGAAGAGGCAAGGCGCCGCCAGAGGTGGGGGTTGAACGGCAGCTGCCACGGCAGACCTGTCCAACAAAAAGGGGGAGGAAAGTGGAGGAGGGAGAGGAGAGGAGGGGGGGGGGAGGAAGAGAGGTGTAGGAGAGGAGAGGGAGGGGCTGAGAAGGGGAGGAGAGGAGGAGGGAATAGGAAAGGAAAGGGGAGGAGGGGGAGGGTCTACTCTGCCAGTCGGCCCATCGAATCTACTCCGCCATTCAATCATCGCTGACCTATCTCTCCCTCCTAACCCCATTCTCCCGCCTTCTCCCCATAACCCATGACACCCGTACCGTACTAATCAAGAATCTACCTATCTGACTTTAAAAATATCCATTGGCTTGGCCTCCACAGCCTTCAGTGGCAATTAGTTCCGCAGATTCACCACCTTATGTGTAAAGAATGTCCTCCTCATCTCCTTTCTTAAGGTACGTCCTTTTATTCTGAGGCTATGGCTTCTGGTCCTAGACTCCCCCACTAATGGAAACATCCTCTCCACATCCACTCTATCCAGGCCTTTCACTATTCGGTAAGCTTCAATGAGGTCCTCGCCCCTTCATCCTTCTAAACTCCAGCGAGTACAGGCCCAGTCCCGTGTAATGCTTATCATATGTTCACCCACTCATTCCTGGGATCATTCTCATAAACCTCCTCAGGACCCTCTCCAATGCCAGCACATCCTCCCTCAGATCAAGGAGTCAAAACTGCTCACAATACTCCAAATGCAGTCTGACCCAGTGCCTTATAAAGCCTCAGTATTAAGGTCCTGTCCCACTAGGTGATTTTTACGGCAACTGCCGGCGTCATATCTGTGTCGCCAAAAGATTTTGAACTTTTCAAAATCCAGTGGCGACAAAAAAATGTTGCGACACTTGAAAAAACACCGCACGTCATACGTCACCACGCCGTGTCACGCTGCATCGTCACGCCGCTAATTTTTCGGTGACCTGATATGTCAGTCAATGATGCCGGCAGTCGCCGAAAAAAATCGCCAAGTGGGACAGGCCCTTTACATTCCTGTTTTTATATTCTAGTCCTGTTGAGATAAATGCTGGCATTGCGTTTGCCTTCCAAATGCAACATGCACCTTCACTACTAAAAATACAAATTTATTTCCCAAATATAAAATTGATTGTAGGAATAATTATAATGCTGTTCAAAATCAGTACTTTGATCAATACTCAGACTAACTGCTTCTGATTTATCTGTACGGTTTTGCTTTGAACTGAGTATCGTGAAATTTATTAACATGCAAATCCAATATAAATAAATCTAATTAAAGTTAGTTTGTTTCTGATTCAGTCATTGTGATTGTGTCCATATTTGCTTTACTCGTAAGGATTGTCCTCATCATAGAGCCACAGAGACATACAGCGTGGATCGGGCACTTTGGCTCAACTTGCCCACACCAGCCAACATGATCCAGCTACACTGGTCCCACCTGCCTGCACTTGGCCCATATCCTTCTAAACCTGTCCTATGTATGCACCTGCCTCTTTCTTAAAGATTGCTGCCTTTGGTGGTGGGTATATGGAATTGAAAAAGTTACCCCTCAGATTCCTATTGAATCTTTCCCCCTTCACCTTAAACCTATGTCCTCTGGTCCTCGATTCCCCTACTCTGGACAAGAGACTCTGTGCATCTACCTGATCTATTCCTCCCATGATTTTATACACCTCTATAAGACCACTCCTCATCCTCTTGTGCTCCAAGGAATAGAGTCCCAGGCTAAGAAAAGCAGTCTAGAAAAGCCTGTATTTACAAGAACAGAATGAAATGAACATCTTACTGCACCCCACTCCTCCCCCGCATAAAATAGGAATTATGGAAATCTGAAATTGAAACAGTAAAAGCTGGTGCTGAAAATGTAGAGAACTAGAAAACTTGAACATCTGATAACCTGAACATTCAGATTTATGTCGTCACAACAGGTACATAAGAATTCTCAGAACATAATCAATAGCAACTACATGACAAGATATCACCATTACTTGGTTATTAATATTTCATCCTACAGAATTCCTGGCCTATTTATGTTCATGTTCGAAGAGCAGAATTAGGCTATTCGGCTCATCAAGTGTACTGTACCATTCAATCATGGCTGATCTGTCTTTCTCTCTCAACCCCATTCCCCTGCCTTCTCACCATAAACCCTGACACCCGTACTAATTAAGAATTTTGTTAATTTCCGCCTTTAAAAATATCCATTGACTTGGCCTCCACAACCGTCTGTGGCAATGAATCCCAGAGATTCCCCACCCTCTGACTAAAGAATACTTCTCATCTCCTTTCTAAAGGTACGTCCTTTTATTCTGAGGCTACGATCTTTGGTCCTATACTCTCCCACTAGATCTTAGCTTCATTATTCTAGCTCCAAATAATGCTGGTGGTAAGGTTGTGTTGAGCTGAAAATGAACACAAATGTGTGCATGAATTAGGAACAGTTGCAGACCACGGACCCTTGAGCCCGATGCACTTTTCAATAAGATGAAGGCCCACCTGTGGACCATCAGAACCAAGCATTCCTGGCTTTATCCAACAACTTTACTTAGCAAGTATCTCTATAGACCTGACATGGAAACATTCACGTTTATTGTTTCCATCACCCTTTGACGGGCTTAGTTCCAAAGATAGTTCACGATTTGTCCTGCCTCGCACCATTCCCAGTTCTCTTCCCTACCCCCCCCCCTCCCCCCTACAATCAATCTTTAGACTTTACTTCAGATATTCAGCATGGAACCAGGCCATAGTGCCCTGCGAGTCCGCACCGAATACTATGCTACACACAATAGGGACAATTTACAATTTACAGAAGCCAATTAACCTACAAACCTGTATGTCTTTGGAGTTGGGAGGAGTTGGGAGGAAACTAGAGCACCCGAAGAAAACCCATGCGGTCACAAAGCTTTTGTTGCATGCTAACCAGTCAGCAGAAAGATAAAACGTGATTACAATCGAACCATTTACACTGTATAGAAACATGACAAGGGAATAACGTTGACAATAGACAATAGGTGCAGGAGTAGGCCATTCAGCCCTTCGAGCCAGCACCGCCATTCAATGTTCATCCCCAATCAGTACCCCGTTCCTGCCTCCTCCCCATACCCCCTGACTCCGCTATTTTTAAGAGCCCTATCTACTGTAGCTCTCTTTTGAAAGCATCCAGAGAACCTGCCCCCTTGAGTGTAAGATAAAGCCAGCAAAGTCCGATCAAGGATAGTCCGAGGGTCACCAATGAGGTAGACAGTAGCTCAGGACTACTCGCTCGTCATGACCATATTAGTAAAGGCACACTTGCCATGTTAGTTTCAGATTATGTTTTGTTCACATCTTTACTGTAGATCAAGCTGTGCTTCCCCATGTGCAGCTTTCTCCCCTTCTCCTTCTACCCGGTCATGCAACAGCTGTACCCCCACTTCTCCAACCATCAGGAAGAACACATCAGGAATACCATTTCCCTGACTCTCAGTCTGAGGCAGGTTCTTGACCCGAACCGTCACCTATTCCTTCTCTCCAGAGATGCTGCTTGTCTCGCTGAGGTATAGTAATTGTTAGGAATACAATAGCGTTTTCCTGAATTATCTATAGGTTACGTTAAACTTCAGGCGAAAGATTACACCCATGATTTGTAGGTGTTAATTGGTTTGCCACCTGTATTTGTGTTTTTATTCCAGGTTTCCGGACTTAACAGTTTACTATTTACTGGAAAACATTCACTCAGCCGTTCCATTCGGCAACAAGGCAAGGTGAACTGTACTATTTTTAATCAATATATCAATACTTGTTTTCGTTAAAATGGGAATAACAATTAACATTAGATGTCAAGAGCCTATGTGGTGATCCAATTTTTCCATGGGTCACTAATTCAGGTGTTTCAACATAGGTTAAGAGAGACACAAAAAGCTGGAGTAACTCAGCAGGACAGGCAGCATCCCTGGAGAGAAGGAATGGGTGACGTTTCGCGTTGAGACCCTTCTTCAAAATAAGGTTGACAGCCCCGTTTTAAAAGTGCACAGAATTGAGCCATTTTTCACCGTGGCAGTCGGTTAATGTTGGAGTATAAACACTTGACAGTGAGCATAATTTACAATGAGCTAATATGTTAATTATTTTTCGTCTGGGAGATGAGGAAGGGTGTTTATGTTTAAGTTTCTGCTTTGCAGAGGGTGAAGGCGGTCCTAATATTACTGAATGGGAACAAAACGTCTTATTGTGTTGGGAAAGTCAGGCTGGAATCATATTGAAAAGAAGCCCTTGTCATGAAAAGTACTCCATCTGCAATCAGATGAATAGGCTGCATGCGTGTGTGTCTCAGCCTCAGGACTAATAGACTGCCAATCTGATTTTAACTTGTAATTTGTGTTTTCTTCTGTTGCCAGCACTGGCAGATGTGAGAGGGTGTCCGTTAATGTTCAACTTCATTATTCCTTTCGAAAGGAGGTCTGAGCTGATCATAATTACAGAAGGAGTTTGATCCTGAACTCTTTGTGTGCATATTGCAGCTTGGCTTCCTATCCTCGTACAGCAGTGGCTCCCTTTCTTTCCCTTTGCAAAAAAAAACAAACTCGTTCAAAATGCCATTGCTAATCCTCATCCACTGCATCTGCGGCAAACTAACATTGCCACAAAGTGTGATTATATATTAACGTCAAATACATTTCTGCGGTTACATTTCGCCCTCCATCACACTGGGCAACAAAGTTTGAGATCAGCAGTGTAAAATGAATCAGGTGGTGTAACGGTCGAGTTGCTGCCTTACAGAGACATGGGTTCAATCCTGACTACGGGTGCTTGTCTGTATGGAATTTGTACGTTCTCCCCGTGACCTGCGTGGGTTTTCTCCGAGATCTTCGAGTTCCTCCCACACTCCAAAGACGTACATGTTTGGCCTGATATAAAAATAGTAAAATTGTCCCTAGTGTGCAGGATGGTGTTAATGTGCAGGGATTGCTGGTCGGTACGAACTCGGTGGATCGAAGGGCCTATTTTTGCACTGTATCTCTAAACTAAAAACTAAATTAAATTTAGGTCTGAGGTATCTGGACAGTTGTCTCCCAACTTAGTTTGAATGAAAACCAGATTTCTGCCACTACTTGGCACTTATATTTTTTTGACAATTTTACATTAGTTTAGTTTAGAGATACAGCGTGGCAACAGGCCCTTCGGCCCACCGGGTCTGTATCGACCAATGATCCCCACATATTAACAACATCCTACATACACTACAATTTAACCAGGGAAATTAACCTACAAACTTGTACGTCTTTGGAGTGTGGGAGGAAACCGGAGCTCCCGGGGAAAACCCACGGAGAGAACGTGCGAACTCCGCACAGACAAGCAACGGTAGTCAGGATCGAAACCTGGTCTCTGGTGCTGTAGGGCAGAAACCCTACTGCTGTTCCTTCCTAGACAGGCCCCCCAAACCCCCCAACTCTCAGACAATGAGGAAAGGTCGTTTTGGTTCAGCCACAAAGTTACCAATGAAGATTCATGCAAATCGTCAAGCAGTGTCAAACTACTATAAAGATAATCTCTTAAATTGTATAATTATCCAGACTTTTAATGTCTGCCCACCTTTTGGTTCTTGGTTCTTGGTTTCTTGGTCCTCCAAAATATTCCAAATGGAATTTAAACTGGAGGTGGTGGAGGGAGGACTTAAGCCAGAAAGGGTTTTTGGGAAGAAAGAGCTATCTTAAATTTAGTTGCATCTGGTTGGGTAACTGAAGTAGGGTGGAGATTATTCCATGCTTTAATTGTGCGGGGGAAGAATGAATTGCTGTACACATCTGTCTTGGTAGCTGGAATCACAAATTGGATCGAATGCCCTCGTCTGCTCCTAATTCGTTTGGGTTTGGTGTAGGTCTTGTAATCTATGTCGAGCTGACCATTTAAAATTTTGTAAAAACAGGTCAAACGGTGAGCTTCACGACTGTCTCCCAGAGAATTCAGAAGTTTGGTAACACTCGCTTCTCTCTCATAGGTGTTAGTAACAAATCGAGCTGCCTGTCTTTGGACACGTTCGATGGAAGAAATGTTTTTATTTGTGTATGGGTCCCATGCTGCAACTGTGTAGTCCAAATGAGGTCTAACGAGGGTGAAGTATAGCTTCTCCTTGACAGAAGTTGAACAATGATGAAAGTTGCGCCTCAGAAAATTTAGGGCACCTGTTGCTTTCACCGTTGCATGATGAGTCTGATCATTCTGCAATTTGATGCCAAGATACTTGGTTTGTTTGGATTCTTCAAGGGTGGTACCAAGTATATTGTACGATGTTTCGCCTGGATTCCTCTTTCTGGTGACACGCATGGTTTCACATTTGGAAGGGTTGAACTGCATGCCCCATTGTTGTGACCACTCAACCATTGTATCGAGGTCCTTTTGGAGAGCATCTTCATCATCAGTTGACTTAATTGGATGGTACAGCAAACAATCATCAGCGAATAGTCTGGTCGTGCTTGCGACTTAATCATGGATGTCGTTTATGTAAAGCAAAAACAGATGTGGGCCAGGTACTGTGCCCTGAGGTGTACCACTCAACACTGGATGCCAATTGGAGCTCTTTCCGTTCACACACACACGCTGAAGACGTTTTGTCAGGAAACTGGAAATCCATCGTTTCGTGTTGGAACGAATACCATAGAAGTCAAGCTTCCGAAGCAGTCTCTGGTGTGGGATGACATCAAATGCTTTAGAAAAGTCCAGCACTACTAAATCCGTGATGACGTTACCATCAAGATGTTTGGCCAGGTCATTTGTCGTCAGGATAAGCTGAGACTCACATGATCTATGCCTCCTAAATGCATGTTGGTTGTCAGCAAGAATATTATGTTTGCTCACGTGTCGCATCAGATTACTATCAATTACATGTTCCAGTAATTTGCAGCAAGTACTTGTTAATGAAACAGGATGATAATTTGCTGGGTTGGTGGTTGAACCCTTCTTAAAGAGAGGAGTGACGTTAGCCTTCCTCCAATCCAGCGGAACTTCACCTGAGTCAAGCGATTGTTGGAAAATGAACTGCAAAACTGGAGGCAGTTCTTCGGCCGTGATCTTGAGGGCTTGATTCTGTATCTGATCTGGTCCAATTGCTTTTGTGGTATTGATGTTGAGCAATAACTTCTTGACACCTTCAACCTCTATTTTAATAGCAGGCATATCAGCATACGGGCTGGGCGGTAGAACTGGAAATGATGAAGGCTCCATATCTGCCCGGGTGAAAACGTGTTGGAATTGGTTTGCAAGAGCTTCTGCTTTCGCCTGGTCCTCAGTGATCAGACAGTTGTTCACTTTAAGCATCTGGACACCAGTGTTGTCTGTCCGTCTGGATTTCACTTATCTCCAAAAAGCCTTGGGTTGCTCTCCCCAAGAATAGAAGAAACATGTTGTCTATGAGCACTCCTAATAGCACGATCGACTTGCTTTCGCATTCTCGTAAAATTGTCCCAGTCCAGTTTTGTACCCCTTTTTTTTGTACGGATATAAGACTTCTCTTTCTTACTGCAGAGACGTTTCAGTTTTGCCGAAAACCAAGGAGGACGCATACGGCCCTTAATGAGTTTTTGAGGAACATGATTTGTAACAATATTATTTAAAGAGTTTCTCAGCCACACCCAGTTGTCTTTTACGGATCTTTTATCTGGTTGCAGGCTGAAGAAATCTTTTCCCATTTTTTTTGCTAAGACTTTAAATTCCTCGCTGTTCACTTTTCTCCAGAGGGAAATTTTACGCGGTGGCTTTGAAGGAACGTTAAACTTTGTGTGCAGTTTTGGCTTGTCTACAGTACACTAATCCTATATGCCCACATTAAGTCCATATTCTTCTATGCCTCGCCTTTTCAAGTGTCTGTGTGAATGCCTCTTGAACATCATTTTATGTTGAATTCTAACACCTCCTCTGGCAAGTATTCCAGATATCAACCACTCTGTGTAAAATGTGGGGGGACCTCATTGAAACTTACCGAATACTGAAAGGCTTGGATAGAGTGGATGTGGAGAGGATGTTTCCACTAGTGGGAGAGTCTAGGATGAGAGGCCAGCCTCTGAATTAAAGGACGTTCCTTTTGGAAGGAGATGAGGAGGTTTTTCTTTAGTCAGAAGGTGGGGAATCTGTGGAATTCTTTGTCACAGAAGGCTGTGGGGGCCGTCAATGGATATTTTTAAGGCAGAGATAGATAGATTGATTGATTAGTACGGGTGTTAGGAGGTATGGGGAGAAAGCAGGAGATTGGGGTTAGGAGGGAGAGATAGATCAGCCATGATTGAATGGTGGAGTAGACTTGATGGGCTGAATGGCCTAATTCTGCTCCTATCACACGACCTAAAACCTAACCTCTCAGATTCCCCTTAAAACTCTCATCTTAAGCCAATGTGCACTCTTTTTTTACTACTCATGGGAAGAAGATTTTGATCATCTACCCAATCTGTACCTGTTATAATTTTATGAACCTCTGGACTTTAGTAAGTTTGACAAGATTGGGCAGCATATTGGTGCAGCAGTAGAGATGCAGCCTTACAGTTGCTATTTTATAGGGACCCGGGTTCTATACTGTCTTTGGGTGCTTTGTTTAGAGTTTGTACGTTCTCCCTGTGACTGCGTGGGTTTTCTCAGGGTGCACTGGTTTTTCTCCCACACTCAAAAGACATACAGGTTAGCAGTTTAATTGGTTGCTGTGAACTGTAAATTGTTCCTAGTTTGTAGGATAGTGCTAGTGTACAGGGGTGACCGTTGGTTGGTGTGGACATGTTGGGGCTGTTAGATGAAGCTGTAGAAGTAGGTACAACTACAACATCTAAAAGATATGGTTTAGAGTGATATGGGGCAAACACTATGAAATGGGACTAGCTAATATCTTGGTCAGTGTGGATCACAATAGACAATAGACACAATAGGTGCAGGAGTAGGCCATTAGGCCCTTCGAGCCAGCACCACCATTCAATGTGATCATGGCTGATCATCCCCAATCAGTACCCCGTTCCTGCCTTCTCCCCACATCCTCTGACACCGCTATTTTTAAGAGCCCTATCTAGCTCTCTCTTGAAAGCATCCAGAGAACCTGCGTCCACTGCCCTCTGAGGCAGAGAATTTCACAGATTCTCTGTGAGAAAAAGTGTTTCCTCGTCTCCGTTCTAAATGGCTTACACCTTATTCTTAAACTGTGGCCCCTGGTTCTGGACTCCCCCAACATCGGGAACATGTTTCCTGCCTTTAGAGTGTCCAAGCCCTTAATAATCTTATATGTTTCAATGAGACCCCTCTCATCCTTCTAAACTCCAGAGTGTACAAGCCCAGCTGCTTCATTCTCTCAGCATATGACAGTCCCGCCATCCCGGGAATTAACCTTGTAAACCTACGCTGCACTCCCTCAATAGCAAGAATGTCCTTCCTCAAATTAGGGGACCAAAACTGCACACAATACTCCAGGAGTGGTCTCACTAGGGCTCTGTACAACTGCAGAAGGACCTCTTTGCTCCTATATTCGATTCCTCTTGTTATAAAGGCCAACATGCCATTCGGTTTCTTCACTGCCTGCTGTACCTGCATGCTTACTTTCATAGACTGATGTACAAGGACCCCCAGATCCCGTTGTACTTCCCCTTTTCCCAACTTGACGCCATTTAGATAGTAATCTGCCTTCCTGTTTTTGCTACCAAAGTGGACAACCTCACATTTATCCGCATTAAACTTCATCTGCCATGCATCTGCCCACGCCCCCAACCTGTCCAAGTATCCTGCATTCTCATAGCATCCTCCTCACAGTTCACACGGCCACCCAGCATTGTGTCAGCTGCAAATTTCCTAATGTTACTTTGAATCCCTTCATCCAAATCATTGATGTATATTGTAAATAGCTGCAGTCCCAGCACCGAGCCTTACGGTACCCCACTAGTCACTGCCTGTCATTCTGAAAGGGACCCGTTAATCCCTACTCTTTTTTTCCTGTCTGCCAACCACTTCTCTATCCATGTCAGCACTCTACCCCCAATACCATTAGCCCTAATTTTGCGAACTAATCTCCTATGTGGGACCTTATCAAATGCTTTCTGAAATGCTCTCCAATGTCCTTTTTCCTAGTTACATCTTCAAAAAATTCCAGAAGATTAGTCAAGCATGATTTCCCCTTCGTAAATCCATGCTGACTCAGACTGATCCTGTTACTGCTATCCAAATGTTCGACTATCTCATCTTTTATAATTGACTCCAGCATCTTCCCCACCACCGATGTCAGGCTAACTGGTCTATAATTCCCTCTTTTCTCTCTCCCGCCTTTCTTAAAAAGTGGGATAACATTAGCTACCCTCCAATCCACAGGAACTGATCCTGAGTCTATAGAACATTGGAAAATTATCACCAATGCATCCACAATTTCTATAGCCACTTCCTTAAACACCCTGGGATGCAGACCATCAGGCCCTGGGGATTTATCAGCCTTCAGTCCCATCAGTCTATCCAACACCATTTCCTGCCTAATGTGGATTTCCTTCAGTTCCTCCGTCACCCCAGATCCTCTGGCCACCACTATATCAGGAAGATTGTTTGTGTCCTCCTTAGTGAAGACAGATCCAAAGTACCTGCTCAACTCATCTGCCATTTCCTTGTTCCCCATAATAAATTCACTTTTTTCGGTCTTCAAGGGTCCAACTTTGGTCTTAACTAATTTTTTCCTCTTCACATACCTAAAGATGCTTTTACTATCCTGCTTTCTTTATATTCTTGGCTAGCTTACCTTTGTACCTCATCTTTTCTCCCTGTATTGTCTTTTTAGTTATCTTCTGTTGTTCTTTAAACTTTACCCAATCCTCTTGCTTCCCGCTCATCTTTGCTACATTGTACTTCTTCGCTTTAATTTTGATACTGTCCCTGACGTTCCTTGTCAGCCATGATCGTCCCTTTCTCCCCTTGGAATCTTTCTTCCTCCTCGGAATGAACTGATCCTGCACCTTCTGTATTATTCCTAGAAACACCTGCCATTTTTGTTCCACTGTCATCCCTGCTAGTGTATCTTTCCAGTCAACTTTGGCCAGCTCCTCCCTCATGGCCCCATAGTCCCCTTTATTCAACTGCAACACTGACACCTCCGATCTACTCTTCTCTCTCTCCAATTGTAGATTAAACCTGACCATTTTATGGTCACTGCCTCCTAATGGCTGATTAACCTCGGGGTCCTTTATCAAATCCAGTTCATTACATAGCACTAAATCCAGAATTGCCTTCTCCCTGGTTGGCTCCAATACAAGCTGTTTAAAGAATCCATCACGAAGGCACTCTACAAAGTCCCTTTCTTGGGGTCCAGTACCAACCTGATTTTCCCAGTCTACCTGCATGTTGTAATCTCCCATAACAACCACAGCATTACTTTTTCTACATGCCAATTTTAACTCCTGATTCAACTTGTGCCCTATGTCCAGGCTACTGTTTGGGGACCTGTAGATTAGTCCCATTAGGGTATTTTTACCCTTACAATTCCTTAGTTCTATCCATACTGACTCCACAACTGTTTCAAAGTCACCCCTTGCAAGGGACTGAATTTCATTCTTCATCAACAGGGCAACCCCACCCCCTCTGCCCACCTGTCTGTCTTTTCGATAGGAGGTATGCCCTTGAATATTCAGTTCCCAGCCCTGGCCCTCTTGCAGCCATGTCTCAGTAATTCCCACAACATCATACTTGCCAGTTTCTAACTGAGCCTCAAGCTCGTCCACTTTATTCCTTATACTTCGCGCATTCATATACAGCACTTTGACCTCCGTATTCACTTCCCCCCTCGCACCGCTCGCAATTGGCCCTGACCTTACTCTGTTGTCCCTTCTCGAGCTTTCCTTCCCATTAATTCGAGAATCTTTTGTTATTTTTCCTGTAGCCACTTCCCCTTCAACTCCGTCTTTATACTCCCAATTTGTCAACCCCTCCCCCCCCCCCCCCCCCACTATTTAGTTTAAACCCACACGTGTAGCCCTAGCAAACCTGCCTGCCAGAATGTCGGCCCCCCTCCAGTTAAGGTGTAACCAGTCCCTTTTGTACAGGTCACCCCTACCCCAAAAGAGATCCCAGTGGTCTATAAATCTAAATCCCTGCTCCCTGCTCCAGCCCCTCAGCCACACATTCAGATCCCATATCTCCCTGCTCCTGTCCTCACCAGCACAAGGTACTGGAAGCAATCCAGAGATAACAACCCTAGAAGTCCGGCATTTCAGTCTTCTTCCCAACTCTCTGAAGTCATGTTGGAGAACCTCCTTCCTCTTCTTCCCGATGTCGATAAGGTGGGATGAAGGATCTATTTCTGTGCTTTATCAATCCAGACTCTGTGACTTTATCAGGTCATCATTCAGTCTCCATTGTCCCAGAAAAATACAAACCAATACAAATACAAAAATACAAATCCAATCTCGCCGCAGAACTGAGTCCTCAATCCATGCAATGTTGCGATGAAGGGTCTTGACCCAATAAATCACCTATTCCTTTTCTCCAGGGCTGCCGCCTGACCCGCTGAGTGGCTCCAGCTTTTCGTGTCCATCTTCGGTTTAAACCAGCATCTGCGGTTCCTTCCTACACACTATCCCGATGAATCTCCTCCGTACTCTCTCCAATGCAAACACATCTCTCAAATAGACCCAATTAGAGTGCAGCACGGTGGCGCAGGGGTAGAGTTGCTGCCTTACATCGCCAGAGACCCGGGTTCCATCCTGACTACGGGTGCTTGTCTGTACGGAGTTTGTACGTTCTCCCCTGTGACTTGCGTGGGTTTTTCCTCCGGCTGTTCCACTTTTCTCCCACACTCCAAAGACGTACAAATTTGGAGGTTGATTGGCTGGGTGTAAATGTACAATTGTCCCAAGTGTGTGTAAGATAGTGTTCATGTGCAGGGATCGTGGACTCAGTGGGACAAAGGGCCTGTTTCAGCGGTGTATCTTTAAACTGAACTCAACAAAAAGCTAAAAATACTGAAGGGTCTGAAGAAGGGACCCATCCACGTACTCCAGAGATGCTGTCTGACCTCCTGAGCTACTCCAGCACTTGTGTCCTTTGGTGTAAACCAGCATCTGCAGTTCCTTGTTTCTGCACACAATATTTCAAGTGCAATCTAACCAGTGTTTATAGGTTTGCAAAGAAGCTTCCAACCTGTAAAAGGGAGCAAGTCATATACCTTATGGCCAGCCTGAAGAGGTGTCCATGCCCAAAATGTGCTCTTATCTATCCTCTACATAGATGCTGCCTGACCCACTGAGTTCCTCCAGCACTTTGTATTTTGCTGAAGATTCTAGCATCTGACTCCATTGTCAGAGTGAGGCCAAACGTTAATTGGAGGAACAGGGTCTCATATTTCACTTGGGCAGCTTACAGCCCTGAATATTGATTTCTCCAACTTCGTAACCCCGGCATTCCCTCTCTCACCATCCCTCCCCAACCCAAGTCGCACCAGCTTCTCGCTTTCACCCAACAAACCGCTAACAATGGCCTGTTTCCTTTATCATCGTTACTTTTTTGCCTCTCTTTCATTCATTGTTCTCTCCATTTGGAAAGGATGTACTTGGATGTTTCAAATTTCCATTGCCATCTAGAATTCATTCAAGTGTAATCTAAAATTGTTTATCCTATTTCTTGGCTTCATCTGCAATATTCCATCAACCACATGGTACAGTTCTATCCACAGTGCATTCAGAAAGTTTTCAGACCTCTTTACTTTTTCTACATTTTGTTACGTTACAGCCTTATTCTAAAATGAATTGCGTTCATTTTTTTAATCTTCAATCTATACACAATACCCCATAATAAAAAAGTGAAAACAGGTGTTTAGAAAAGTTTGCAAAGTAGTTAAAAATAAATAACTGATATATCACATTTACATAAGTATTCAGATCCTTTCCTCAGTACTTTGTTGAGGCACCTGTGGCAGTGATTACAGCCTCAGGTCTTCTTGGGTGTGACGCTACAAGCTTGGCACACATGTATTTGGGTAATTTCTCCCATTCTTCTCTGCAGATCCTCTCAAGCTCTGTCAGATTGGATGGAGAGCGTCGATGCACAGCTATTTTCAGGTCCCTCCAGAGATATTCAATCGTGTTCAAGTCCGGGCTCTGGCTGGGCCACTTAAGGCCACTCCTGCGTTGTTTTGGATGTGTGCTTAGGGTCGTTGTCCTGTTGGAAGGTGAACCTTTGCCCTAGTCTGAGGTCCTGAATGCTCTGGAGTAGGTTTTCATCAAGGATTTCTCTGTACTTTGCTCCTTTCATCATTCCCTCGATCCTGACTAGTCTCCCAGTTCCTGCCGCTGAAAAACATCCCCACAGCATGATGCTGCCACCACCATGCTTCACCGTAGGCCAGGTGATGAGCGGTGCCTGGTTTCCTCCAGACGTGACACTTGGTATTCAGGCCAAAGAGTTCAATCTTGGTTTCATCAGACCAGAGAATCTTGTTTAGGTGCCTTTTGGCAAACTCCAAGCGGGCTGTCATGTGCCTTTTATGTGGTGGTTTCAAAGTTCTTTCATTTACGAGCGACGGAGGCCACTGTGCTCTTCGGGACCTGCAATGCTGCAGAAATTGTTTTATACCCTTCCCCAGATCTGTGCCTCGACACAATCCTGTCTCGGAGATCTACATGGCTTGGTATTTGCTCTGACATGCACTGTCAACTGCGGGACCTTATATAGACAGGTGTGTGCCTTTCCAAAGCATGTCCAATCAATTGAATTTACCACTGGTGGACTCCAATCAATTTGTCGAAACATCTCAAGGGTAATCAATGGAAACAGGATGCACCGAAGCTCAAATTTGAGTGTCATAGCAAAGGGTCTGAATAGTTATGTAAATGTGATATGTCAGTTATTTATTTTTAATTACATTGCAGAAAATACTAAACACCTGGTTGCCCTTTTTTTATTATGAGGTATTGTGTGTAGATTGATGATTAAAAAAAATGAATTTAATCTATTTTGGAATAAGGTTTTAACGTAACAAAATGTGGAAAAAGTGAAGAGGTCTGATTACTTTCTGACTAGTATATAGTATACTCCACCCAAAACATATGAGCATTGCCACACCCAAAATAAGCTGCGTTACATACATTCATCACCTAGGAGTGTGCACGTTCAAAATACACTATTCTGACTTAAAGCTGCCCAGTATCCACACTTAAGATAGACGTACAATGCTATTCACCCGTACACCCTGGCCACACACTCATTTCACCACTGCCATCGGGAAGAATGTACAGGAGCCTGAAAACTGTAACATCCAAGTTCAGGAACAGCTGGCTTCCCCACAGTCATCAGGCTATTAAACACTCATCATCATCGGCGGTCATTTGAAACGAGTATGACTGTCCTCTCCATAGGGTCGTCTACTTGTGGGTCTGCAGATGTCTGTAGAGGCCGATCCGCGATCCACACACCTTGGTGCAACGTGGGCAGTGGAGACTGGCGGTGGTTGGTAGTCATCGAGCCCCCTTCTCTCTCTCCTTACGGTGCTGTCACTTTGTCTCTGCGACACAGCGTAGTTCCGTTTCGTGAAGTGCAGCTCCTTCCTGCACGGATTTCCTCCAGGAGCGCCTGTCCAGTGCAATGTGCTCCCAGTTGCTCGATGTGATGCGGAATTTCTTCAGACTGTTCTTGATGTTGTCCTTGAAGCGTTTATTTAGCCCGCCGGGGGCTCGCCGACCTTCCTTCAATTGAGAGTGCAGGATTTGTTTCGGGAGACGTGTGTTGAACATGTGGATGACTTGGGCCAGTCCATCGAAGTTGGTGCTGCATTATTGTGGTGGTGATGCTGGTCATGTTGGCTTCCTCCAAAACACTGATGTTGGTGCGTTTGTCCTCTACAACCCTATAAAACAATACAACCTCAAATAAGCTCTGAATTACCTAGACTATTATTGTTATTATTGCACTATTATTGTTTGTTTTAATGTGTACGTATGTGTGTGTGTGTGTCTATATATACACATACATACATATAAACATACATATACATATACATACACACACACAAATGTGGGGAGGTGGGACTAATGCAGATGGGGCATCTTTGTCGGCATAGGCAAGTTGGGCCGAAGGGCCTGTTTCGATGCTGTAGCCTGCATGATGCTATGAGTGGCCTACTAATGCTCCCAACTGGTTAATTGGCCTCTGTAAAAATATTGCCCCTAAAGTGTAGAACTACAATAGCAACATGATTGGCCAAGTGTTTACTGATGCGATTAGTAGTTGAATTTATGACCAACATGTTCAGTTTAGTTTATTGTCACGTGTACCAAGGTACAGTGAAAAGCTTTTGTTGCGTGCTATCCAGTCAGTGGAAAGACAATACATGATCATTTCACAAAATGTTACGAGGTTCTTTGATCACAAACCAACTGCTTGTAATTGTGCAGCTGGACAGAGAGCGGAAGGAAATGATAGGAGTGGCACATTGGTACAACCGGTAGAGCTGCTGCCTCACGGTGCCAGAGACCCAGGTTTGATCCTGAACTAGGGCGGTGTCTGTGCGGAATTTGCATGTTTTCCCTGTGACTGTGTGGGTTTCCTCTGGGTGCTCTGGTTTCCTTCCACATCCCAAAGGTTAATTGGCCTCTGTGAAAATATTGCCCCTAATGTGCAGAGAGTGGATGAGAAAATGGGTAACATGGAAAAAGTGTGAACTGGCGATTGGTGGTCGGTGTGGACATGGTGGGCCGAAGGGCCTGTTTCCATGTTGTATCTCTGAATATGTCTAAACAACCTTGTAGCAGTTCAAGTTTTACTATAAAAACAGTGTTTTCCTACTAAACATGATGAGGTTAATCACACAAAGTATTTAATGCAGCAGAATTATAATTCTATTAGAACGAGCGGCACAGTGGCGCAGCGGTAGAGCCAGTACCTTACTGCGCCGGAGACCCGGGTTCGATCTCGACTACAGGTGCTATCTGTACGGAATTTGTACGTTCTCCCCGTGACCTGCGTGGCTTTTCTCCAAGATCTTTGGTTTCCTCCCACATTCCAAAGATGTACAGGTTTGTAGGTTAATTGTCTTGGGAAATGTAAAAAATTGTCCCTAGTGGGTGTTAATGTGTGGGGATCGCTGGTCGGTACGGACTCGGTGGGCCGAAGGGGCTGTTTCCGTACTGTATCTCTAAAACAAACTCAACTAATCTCTGACCCACAGGGTGAGTACACTGGTGCAGCGGTAGAGTCGCTGCCTTACAACGCCGGAGACCCGAGTTTGATCCTGACTACGAGTCAGATTAATTGGCTTCGGTAAATCAAAACTGTAAATTGTCGCTGGTGTATAGGATAGTGCTAGCGTATGGGGAACATTGGTCAGTGCCGACTCGGTGGGCTGAAGGGCGTACTTTCTCGCTGTATCTCTAAACTAAACTGAACTAAAAAAAGATATTCGTGCAAAAGCATAATTAGGAGAAAAAAAAACAAGTCAATAGTCGTGCAAGTGGTGGGCCGTTGTGTTGAAGGTGGTATTATGGTCATGGTGAAATTGGGTAAAACACAAAATGCTGGAGTAACTCTGAGTCAGATGGCATCTCTGGAGGATAGACACAAAAAGCTAGGATAGACACAAAAAACTTCTTTAGTCTGAAGAAGGGTCTCGACCCTTGTTTCCCTTATCCCTAACCAGTCTGAGGAAGGGTTTCAACCCGAAACGTCACCCATTCCTTCTCTCCAGAGATGCTGCCTGTCCCGCTGATTTACTCCAGCTTTTTGTCTCTCTCTTCAGTTTAAACCAGCACCTGCAGTTCCTTCCTATGCATCCCTGGAGGACATGAATAGATCTGATTTCCTAACTCTGGGCAAGACGCTCCGTGCATCTAACCGATCTGTTCCCCAAAACTGATGGAAACAGTAAGTGTGAAATGACAGCAGGATATAAACAAGGGTACAAGTGTGTTTCTGGTTGCTTAGCCTTACAAGCAACCGACAGTTGGGATAAGGGAAAGTGTCTGTGGGGTGCCTTGAATTGATATTCAATCCCTATTCATTACCACATTGTGTGCCATATGTCCCAGTAAATCGAGGGCAAGCCTTAATTAATCTGCAAAAATACTCTCAAGTGTTTGTAAACCTCTATCTTCCATATTCTTGCAAAGAAACACGAGCGTTTCAGTTGTGAAACCAATCCACTCACTCGTGGTCCTAACAATATAAATGTTCAACTTTTAATTTTATTCACAATGTTACCTCAAAAAGGCTCAAAATGTAACTAAACAGAATTATACTGCTGTCTGCCTCCTCGGTGACACTCGGACTACCATTGATCGGACTTTGCTGGCTTTACCTTGCACTAAACTTTATTCCCTTATCACTGCACATGGCTCGATTGTAATCATCTACTGTCTTTCGGCTGACTGGATAGCAAGCAACAAAAGCTTTTCACCATACCTCCGGTGGTGAATCTGTGGAATTCTTTGCCACGGAAGGCTGTGGAGGCAAAGTCAGTAGATATATTTAAGGCAGAGATAGATAGATTCTTGATTAGTACGGGTGTCAGAGGTTATGGGGAGAAGGCAGGAGAATGGGGTCAGGATGGAGAGATAGATCAGGCATGATTGAATGGCGGAGTAGACTTGATGGGCCGAATGGCCTAATTCCGCTCCTATCACTTATGATCTGATGACCTCGGTACACGCGACAATAAACCAAACAAAACATTCTGCAAAAAAAAATACCTTCGGGGGAATTTTTTTTTAAAAGAACGTCTCTTCATTGGTTTTATTAGAAAGGCCAATTAAATATAATCATACCATATTGTATGTTCAGCTGTGCCTGACTTTGAAACAGATGTGAGTGTATAACAAATACTTTATGAAGTATGGCAGCATGAATGATTTTTCCAAATTTATCTTGGTTTGTTAAAGAAGTAACACCTTTATTGAAAAGTTTGATTTCAAGTGTCCTGTGGTAGATAGTATGATTTGTTTACACATGGCAGGTGTACAACAGCTTATCTTATCAGTAATATAATACACAGCAGCTGCGGATATCTGTTTCAATTAATAATTTACCAGTATTACAAGGTACTTATTCAAATATTTTGTTCAATGTTCACTGAATAATGAAGTAGTTTCTTTGTCAAATAGCCTTATCTACGCAAAGATAGACACAAAGTGCTGGAGCACTTTGGTAACTTTGGTATCAAGCAGCATCTGTAGTTCCTTGTTTCTGAACCTTATCAACATTGTGGGCTCAGCACGATGGTCTGAACTGGATAATAATACAAGGTGGAGAATGTGAGAGGGAAAATGGAATTCAATGCTAGATAGCCAAAGGTAGACACAAAAGGCAAAGGAGAGCAACTCAGCGGGTCAGACAGCATCGCTGGAGAAAAGGAATAGCTGACGTTTCGGGTCGAGACCCTTATTCAGACTCTGAAGTTCTCCGCGATTCACATACATGAATTCACACACATGTGGCGAGTTTTTGTTTTTGCTCAACAAAAAAATATTTGGGAAGGGCGGCTGAGCAGAGGGAGCTCTGATGAATCTTCACACGTTGGCGGCATGCACACTTGGTTGCCAACTGTCTTGTAGCTTGGTCCAGTGCTGTGTTGAGTAGAATCAGCTTAGACTACCTTAGACTCAACAAAGGAAAAAATACCTGGTACACAAAAATGCTGGAGAAACTCAGCGGGTGCAGCAGCATCTATGGAGCGAAGGAAATAGGCAAAGTTTCGGGCCGAAACCCTTCTTCAGACTGATAGGGAGTGGGGAGAAGAAAGGAAAAAAGGAAAAAAGGCGGAGGAGGAGCCCGAGGGCTGGGGGAGGGGAGGAGACAACCAGAGGGCTGATGAAGGGGATGGGGACAGCAAGGGCTAGCAGAATTGGGAGAATTCAATGTTCAAGCCCCCAGGATGTAGACTGCCCAAGCGGAATATGAGGTGCATTTCCTCCAATTTCTGGTGTTGCTCGCTGTGGCCATGGAGGAGACCCAGGACAGAGAGGTCAGATACGGAATGGGAGGGGGAGTTGAAGTGCTGAGCCACCGGGAGGTCAGGTTGGTTATTGCGGACCGACCGGAGGTGTTTGGCGAAACGATCGCCAAGCCGAAAAAGGAAAAATACCTGATGGCAATGACGATGAGAAATAGTATTCGTGGCTTGGTTCGGCAACTTGAGCGCTCGGGAGCGGAAAAGACTACAAAAAGTAGTGAACACTGCCTAGTCAATCATCGGCTCTGACCTCCCTACCATCGAGGGGATCTATCGCAGTCAATGCCTCAAAAAGGCTGGCAGCATCATCAAGGACCCACACCATCCTGGCCACACACTCATCTCCCCACTACCTTCAGGTAGAAGGTACAGGAGCCTGAAGACTGCAACGTCCAGGTTCAAGAATAGCTACTTCCCCACAGCCATCAGGCTATTAAACCCCTCAAACAAAACTCTGAACATTAATAGCCCATTATCTGTTTATTTACACTTTATCTGTTTATTTATTCATGTGTGTATCTTATATTACTAAAAGTCTGATCTTGACCACTTCCTGTTGTTCTGTATATTGATTTTAGAAAAAACGCTGCCACTTACGGCTGTAATTTTTGGCCATCAGTGGAGTCCCCCTCCACTGCGCAGGACAAGAGGATTTTTCCCATCGCTGAAAAATAAAAGAGTTATTAGTGTTTACAAATTGTTGAGATTCTCTCTCCTGAAGGCCACGCCCCTTCCGGAGGGACTATAAAACCCGGAAGTGTTGAGTGCCTTAGTCAGTCTCTCTGGGGGAGCGAGAGGGTCACGTCTCTCAGTCTGAGCTGTGAATAACACTGAACACGTGTGTTCTAAACTGTGAGTGGTTTTACTGACCTGTCAGTGCCCTTAATGTGGTTTGAAAATATAGTTTGGAAATGCTAAAGCTGTGTTGCCGTTGGTTTGGAAATGCTAAAGCTGTGTTGCCTTTGGTTTAGAAATGCTAAAGCTGTATTGCCTTTGGTTTGGAAAAGCTAAAGCTGTGTTGCCTTTGGTTTGGGAATACTAAAGCTGTGTTGCCTTTGGTTTGGAAATGCTAAAGCTGTGTTGCCTTTGGTTTGGAAATGCTAAAGCTGTGTTGCCTAATTAAAGTTGCCTTGCCTAATTAAAGTTGCCTTGCCTTCTATATAATTAAAAGTCTAATCTTGACCACTTCCTGTTTGCGCTTTATATTGATTTTTGGCCATCTTACTCAGTCCCCCTCCTCTCATCAGATGCCGAGGATTTTTCCCATCTATGAAAAATAAAAGAGTTATTAGTGTTTAAAAAATGTTGAGATTCTCGCTCCTGTCAATCATGCCATGAAGCCCATGCCCCTTCTGGTGGGAGGGGGGAGGGACTATAAAACTCAGACGTGTGAGCGTGGCTCAGTCTCTGCAAGATGGAGGAGGGAGAGGTCACGACTCGCTGTCTTTAGTGGCCTTGCACCCTGCTTGAAATGGTATGGAACTGCACTTGAATTTGGTGACCTTGCACCCTGCTTGAAGTGGTAAGAAACTGCACTTGAATTTGGTGGCCTTGCACCCTGCTTGAAATGGAATTTCAAGGAATAACCATGAGTCAACTGCCAGCCCACCAGCCGTGAGTGAGTGAGCTGCCAGCACAACAGGCTTGAGTGCCTGAGCCGCCAGCCCAAGAATCCATTCGGCCCACAATGTCCATACTAGCCCTCTGGAAACCAGTCCCTTCAGCCCACAACACCCATTCTAGCGCTCCAGAAAGCCCCTCCAACTGGCCACCAATATTGGAATTGGTGGAGAGGTGGAATATTGCATTGGGGGACCAGCCCTCCCGTGTGATGCTGGGACCCAACGGGTCCCACTTAGTCTAGTATATTTATATAATGGTATATTGACACACTGATCTGTTCTGTAGTCATGCCTACTATATTCTGTTGTGTTGAAGCAAAGCAAGAATTTCATTGTCCTATCTGTGACACATGACAATAAACTCTCTTGAATCTTGAATCTTGAATTCAGCTGGGGCAGTACAGTGGTAGAGTTGCTGCCTCACAACGCCAGAGACCCGGATTCCATCCTGACGAAATGAGTAGGAAGGAACTGCAGATGCTGGTTCGAACCGAAGATAGACACAAAAGGCTGGAGTAACTCAGCGGGACAGGCAGCATCTCTGGAGAGAAGGAATGGGTGACGTTTCGGGTTGAAACCCTTCCTCGACTGGTTAGGGATAAGGGAAACAAGAGATATAGACGATGATGTGGAGAGATAAAGAACAATGACAAAGATATGCATATAAGTAACGATGATAAAGGAAACAGGCCACTGTTAGCTGCTACAGTTTCTATATGTATGGAGTTTGTACCATTTCCCTGTGATCGCGTGGGTTTACTCTCTGTTCTCTTTTTTTCTTCCAAATGCATGCAAGTTTGCAAGTTAATTAGGTTCTGTAAATTGCCCCTGGTGGACAGGATGCAAAAATGAAAGAACTCAGAAAAAGTGTACAGGTGATCATTGGTCAGGGCAGACCTGGTGGGCTGAAGGGCCTTTTCCACTTTGTATCTCTAAACTAAATTAAACAAACATTTAAAATAAATTTGATTTGAATTATTACAAGTGACAATAAAGTTATTCAAATGCAGGCAGGTTGGACTAGTGTCGATGGGACATGTATGCCGGTGTGGGAAAGTTGGGTCAAAGGGCCTGTTTCCACACTGTATCACTCTATGACTCTATTTAAGTTGGAGGTATTTGTACACACTGTGTTCTGGGGACAGTGATGGCAGATGCCCTGTAACCTGGACAATTAAGTACCAAGGACTTTAGTGTCCAACCACGGTTATTCCATCTACTCCCGGCCCATCCGCTAGATGGTACAGAATTTCATAGGAGCAGAATGAGGCCATTCGGCCCATTAAAGCGCCTGTTCCACTGTACAAGGTAATTCAAGAGTTCTCCCGGGTTTTCCCGATTCAAACTCGGAGAATGTCCGTAGCGGGTACGTAGGAGTTCGTGGATGTCTTGTAGCGGCTCGTACGAGTAAAAAGTTTTTTAAAATTTCATCACGAGTATTATTTTACTCATGGACATTTTTCACAGTGTTGAAAAAAAGTCACGAGTTTACCGGATTTCACGAGTACCTACCGTTACTCGTACGAGCCACTACGTGACATCCACGAGCTCCTACGTACCCGCTACGTACATTACACGAGCTCGAATCAGGGGAGAACTCGGGAGAACTCTTGAATACAGTGGGCCAGGCCCTTAAGTCTACTCCGCCATTCAATCATGGCTGATCTATCTTTCCCTCTCAACCCTATTCTCCTGCACGCTCCCCATAACCTTTGACACCCTTACTAATCAAGAACCTGTTCATCTTTGCTTGAAAAATACCCTCTGACAGACTCCACAGCCTTCTGTGGCAATGAATCCACAAATTAGAGAGAGCTCTTAAAGATAGCGAAGTCAAGGGATATGGGGGAGAAGGCAGGAATGGGGTACTGATTGTGAATGATCAGCCATGATCACAGTGAATGGCGGTGCTGGCTTGAAGGGCCAAATGGCCTACTCCTGCACCTATTGTCTAGTGTCTAAATTCACTAACTATTCACTAGAAATTCCTCCTCATCTCCTTTCTTACATCCTGGACATCCTCTCCACATTCTCTCTGTCCAGGCCATTCACTATTCGATAAATGAGATACCCCCACCACCCCCCCCTCATCTTTCTAAACTCCAACGAGTAGAGGCCCATAAGCTTGAACGTGAGCACCATCACACTCAGGAACAGCTTCTTCCCCTCTCTGATCAAGATGCCAGGGTACTGTCCAATTCATTCCTACCCCATTGAGGACATTGGACATTGTGTATGGAACTGATGCACTACAATGCGTTACAATGCTGAGAACTATACGCCGCACTGCGGATCTTCCCCTTTGTTCTATCTATTGTACTTGAGTTTGACCTGTTATGTCCGATGTGTTGGGATAGCATGCAAAACAAAGCTTTTCAGTCTACCTCAGTACATGTGACAATAGTAAACCTAAACCTAAACCTGTTTTTACACCAATACCAGAAGGGGTCTGATGAAGGGTTTCAACCCGAAACGTCACCTATTCCTTTTCTCCAGAGATGCTGCCTGACCCGTTGAGTTACACCAGCATTTAGTGTCTATAAGCTGGTGTCATAGTTCCCTGTGAACACCTGTCCAGGTATGCTATAGTACAACATCATCTCCATTACACATGTCTAGGGGTTTGAGGCCATTGTTCATCGAACATTAATGACCTTAATACACTCCTGTCAAGGTGAGAGGGCACTGTGCAATAGATGTCATTGTCTCTTGATAGCAATGTACCAATACTTGCAGGAGGACTAATTCATTGTATCTACATTACGGTGGCACAGTGACACAGCGGTAGAGTGGCTGCCTTACAGCGCCAGAGATCCGGGTTCGATCCTGACTACGGGTGCTATCCGTACAGAGTTTGTACATTCTCACCATGACCACGCGGGTTTTTCCCGGGTGCTCTGGTTTCCCACGACACTCCAAAGACGTACAGGTTTGTCGGTTAATTAGCTTTGGTAAAAATCGTAAATTGACCCAAGTGCATAGGATAGTGCTAGTTGCTGGTTGGCGTTGACTCAGTGGGCCGAAGGGCCTGTTTCCCTGCTGTATCTCTAAACTGAACGAATCGAATATCACCGCACCTTAATTGGTACACGAGACAATAAGCACAGAGTGTAGAGAGTTGTGAGTCTGTGGAATTGTCTGCCTCAGGAGGCCAGTTCTCTGGATGCTTTCAAGAGAGAGTTACATGGAGCTCTTAAAGATAGTGGAGTCAGGGGATATGGGGAGAAGGCAGGAATGGGGTACTGATTGTGGATGATCAGCCATGATCACATTGAATGGCGGTGCTGGCTCGAAGGGCCAAATGGCCTACTCCTGCAGCTATTGTCTATTGTCTATAAAAAACCTTTGAAACCTTTGAAATGAATGGAACTGGTGGGTTGAGCCCTGCACGATACAGTATGTATCGCATTGCACCTGGGAATTGGCTAAACAATTGTGCAGCCTTTTCCACCAAGAAAGAAGCAGGCGTTAGTTTAGTTTAATTTCGTTTAGAGATACAGTGCGGAAATATGTCCTTCGGCCCACTGAGTCCGCACCGACCAACGTTCCCCGCACACTATCCTACTCACAATAGGGACAATTTTACATTTATACCAAGCCAATTAACCTGCAAACCTGTACGTCTTTGGAGTGTGGGAGGAAACCGAGGATCTCGGGGAAAACACACGCCGGTCACGGGGCAGAACGTACAAAATCCCTACAGACAGCACCCGTAGTCAGTCAGGATCGAACCCGGGTCTCTGGCGCTGTACGGCAGCAGCTCAACTGCTGCGCCACCGTGCCGCCGTTAGCTGGCTCTGAATGCTGGCTGTGGGCAGTGCGATGTAGAACAGATGGATGATAGGTAGCAGTCGACAAGTCTGACCACCTGGCTGTTTGTTTACCCAAGTTGCTACCTTTGGCAACCCTGTTGTAAAAGAGCCTCCTTCTGCCCGACTTTTGTTCTGATAAAGCTTTCAGAAATACTGAACATAAGGGATCTGTTTGCATACATATGGCACGGTCTAGTTTGGTTCAACAGCAGAAAAGCAGGTGCTGGGAAGTTTAGAAGTTTTTATCACATGCAAAATGCATCCCTCATGAGATTGTATTTGATTGTATCCCACTGCTGAGATTGTATTTGATCAACTGGTATTTAATTATAAATTATTTTGTTTTAACATCGAACATTTAATAATAGTGAGATAGGGGAGAGGGAAGGAGATGTAGTACAGTAAGTATGGGCGAGAGGGAAGGAGGGAGTGTGAAAGTGTTCGATCAAGGGGTGAAACCACTTGCATAGGAAGGAACTGTAGATGCTGGTTTACACCGAAGATAGACTGAGAGTCAGGGGAGAGGGAAACTGTTTCAGACTGAGAGTCAGGGGATAAGGGAAACTGGAGGTATGAAAAGTTTCAGAACAAATCGGAGCCGGCACCAATGACTAAGGAAAGGTGGAGCTCACAATGGTCCATTGTTGGCTGTGGAAGAGGTGATGGCGAAGGAATATGTGGATGTGAACAGTGGAACTGGCGGGGTGGGGGAGAGACGGAGAAAGAGAGAATGCAGGGTTACTTGCAATTAGAGAAATCAACATTATGAACTAATGATTAGAGAAATCACTTGTTTGTAGCAGTGGGATTTCACCTTCAGGTCATAAGGTCATAAGGAGTAGAATTAGAATTAGGCCATTCGGCCCATCAAGTCTACGTTATTCAATCATGGCTGATCTATCTCTCCCTCCTAACCCCATTCTCCTGCCTTCTCCCCATAACCTCTGACACCCGTACTAGTCAAGAATCTACCTAACTCTGCCTTAAAAATATCCACTGACTTTGCCGCCACAGCCTTCTGTGGCAAAGAATTTCACAGATTCACCACACTCTGACTAAATACATTTCTCCTCCTTCCTAAAAGAACATCCTTTAATTTTGAGGCTGTGACCTCTGGTCCGAGGCTCTCCCACTAGTGGAAACATCCTCTCCACATCCACTCTATCCAAGCCTTTCACTATTCTGTGTGTTTCAATGAGGTCCCCCCACCCCCTCATTCTTCTAAACTCCAGCGAGTACAGGCCCAGTGCCGACAAACGCTCATCATCGGTTAGCCCACTCATTCCTGGAAGTAGCAAGTTACTGCCTCAAGAAGAGGGGAACTGGTCATTCCTCAAACAACCCATTGGCACAAGAGCAGCATTCAGGAGATGGCAACCAGTCGCTCTCCCAAAGATAAGCAGTAGTGGACCCCAGCCCTGGTGGTGAACCGGTCAATCCTAGGATGTTGCTTCTCACCGCATGGCTGGCAGGCTCACCACTGACACAGCCATGAGTTCTCACGAGAGAGTTCGATTTAGCTCTTAGGGCTGAAGGAGTCAAGGGATATGGGGAAAAAGCCGGGAACTGGGTACTGATTTTAGATGATCAGCCATGATCATATTGAATGGCGGTGCCGGCTCGAAGGGCCGAATTGCCTACTCCTGCACCTATTTTCTATGTTTCTAATCAGATAATAAAAAGATTTGAATGACTTAAAAACACAAAAGTGCTGGAATAACTCAGCTGGTCAGGCAACGTGTGGAGAGAATGTAGATAGGCTTTTGAAGATAGCGGAGTCAGGGGATATGGGGAGGAGGCAGGAATGGGGTACTGATTGTGGATGATCAGCCATGATCACATCGAATGGCGGTGCTGGCTCGAAGGCCGAATGGCCTACTCCTGCACCTATTGTCTATTGTCTCTGAAACACATCGCTCAAAACTGGAGAAGATAGAGCCTGATAATAAGTATTTGGATGAATCTTTGAGAGCAGCACTTGAAGTTTAAAAAGCCATGGTTTGACACGAGAGAACAGTAATAGGATCAGGAAGGTGGAAATTATTACTCAATCCAATGTTTAGTGGTGATTATCTTTCATTTACTAATGTCCATCCATGACTTAACTCATCCATCCAAGCTCCATCGTTCCACTTCAACCCCTTTCCTTCCCAACCTCACCGCATTCTCAGTCTCAGCTTTTCAGCTCAATTTTAATTTCTGTCATTGCATGTCGCGGATAAATTAATTCAACTGAAACCCTTTCCTTATGCGTAGGAGGGAACTGCAGATGCTGGTTTACACTGAAGACCGTCTCAAAATGCTGGAGTAACTCAGAGGGTCAGGCGGCATCCACGGAGAAAAGGAGTAGGTGACGTTTCGGGTCGCAACCCTTCTGCAGACAGAAAGTCGAGGTGGGCAAGAGGTGGGAGGGGGAAATCAACTGGAGGTGAGAAAAGGCCAGAATAAAATAATGTTCTGTGCCCATCTTTTCTTGACACAAGTTTATTTCATCCCCCCCCCCCCCCCACCACCACTCCCTCTCTACTTTCAGTCTGAGGAAGGGTTCTGACCCAAAAGGGTTCACCTATTCTTTTTCTCCAGAGATGCTGCCTGACCCGCTGAATTACTCAAGCATTTTGTGTTTACCTTCATAATATTGCCTTGTTTGGAGGAATATTCAAATTTGGAAGTTCATCTCAGAGCAAGATCATTAATTTGCTCTGGTATTCCATCTGCATTCTAAAGGGCCTGTCCCACTTTCCCGAGTTATTCACAAATTCTCCCAAGTTTTCCCCTGGATTCAAACTCGCAGAATGTTCGTAACGAGTCTATGCCAGCCGTAGGTCCTCGGGGCATCAGGTAAGTCGGGACGTTTTTTGCAGCCTGATGAAAAATGTCCACGAGTAAAAAAAAATAGCCCCGCGTACCTACGGCTGGCATAACGAGCCATTACGATATATCCACGGACTCCGTAGAACTCCTACGGACTTGTTACCAACATTCTGCGAGTTTGAATCAAGGGGTAAACTCGGGAGAATTCGTGAATAACTCGGGAGAATTCGTGAATAACTCAGGAAAGTGGGACAGGCCCTTAAGAAAATAGTAAGCAGGTTTATCAAAATACTCCACAACAGTTTGAAGAAATAAGAATCTCCCCTGCAAGCTGGCAAACATTTACTGTTTTAATTTCCAATTCATATCTGTAATTGGATGATTGGTCGCGTTCTCATAAGTTCTCATAAGTGATAGGAGCAGAATTTGGCAATTCGGCCCATCAAGTCTAGTGGTGAAACGGAAAAGATTGAATAGGAATCTGAGGGGTAACTTTTTCACACAAAGGGTGGTGGGTGTACGGAACAAGCTGCCAGAGGAGGTAGTTGAGCCAGGGGCTATCCCAACATTTAAGAAACAGTTAGACAGGTACATGGAGAGGACAGATTTGGAGGGATATGGACCAAACGCAGGCAGGTGGGACTAGAGTAGCTGGGACATGGTTGCCGGTGTGGGTAGGTTGGGCTGAAGGTCCTGTTTCCACACTGTACCACTCTATGACTCTTTATGGTTTAAGTTGGGTTTTAACTTTTCTGCTATTCTCACACAAAAAAAGTATTGGCCTAGACATGTTTAAAAAAGGATAGCTTGCACCACCTCCGTTTATTGGTTTATACATGTCCAAAAGGGGTGATACCACACACTCATACCGTTTGCATTTAATTATATAGATTTTTAAAATGTAACCTTCTCTTCCTACTTATTAATCTGAGTGGCAGAGAAACAGGATACAGCTGGAAAGAGCATTAATGACAGATGTTGCACAGAGTTGATCCTGTGAACATGCACCATCCCCGCCCCTCCGCTCAGCCCTGGAGCACATCTGACAACGGCAGGGAAGCAACTGGGCGACACGATGGCGCAGCAGTAGAGTTGCTGCCTTACAGCGCCAGAGACCGGGGTTCAATCCTGACTACGGGTGGTTGCCTGTACGGAGTTGCACCTTCTCCCCGTGACCTGCGTGGGCTTTCTCCGAGATCTCCCGTTTCCTCCCACACTCCAAAGACGTACTGGTTTGTTGGCTAATTGGCTTGGTGTAATTGTGAATTGTTCCTAGTGTGCAGGATAGTGTTAGTGTGCGGTGATCTCTGGTCAGAGCGGACGCTGTGGGCCAAAGATCACCGCACTGTGGCGCGCTGTATCTCTAAACTAAACTACCTCTGTGGCACTGAGCAAACCTTCTAACAACCGACTGCCCGTTCTGCTTGAGGACCGAGATGTCTCCACTTGGCATCTCCTCCTGGAAGATTTTGACTGGGACGAGACAGTAAGGGAAAGGATGCTTTCATGCAGCAGAGTCATTAATCAGGGTCCCAGCAAATTCATGTTCATAAGTTCTAGGAGCAGAATTAAGCCATTCGGCCCATCAAGTCTACTCCGTCATTCAATCATGGCTGATCTATCTTTCCCTCTCAACCCTATTCTTCTGCCTTCTCTCCATAACCCCTGACAACCATATTAATCAAGAATCTTTCAATCTCCGCCTTAAAAATATCCATTGATGGCCTCCACAGCCACCTGTGGCAACGAAGTCCACAGATTCACTACCCTCTGACTAAAGAAATTCTTTCTCATCTCCTTTCTAGAGGAATGGCCTTTTATTCTGAGGGTATGGCCTCTGGGCCTAGACTCTCCTACTAGTGGAAACATCCTCTCCACATCTACTCCACCCAGGCCTTTCACTAGACCGAAGGGCCTCTTTCCAGGCTGTAAATCTAAACTAAACTAGGGCGGCACAGTGGCGCAGTGGTGGAGTTGCTGCCTTACAGCGCTTTTAGCATCAGAGACCCGGCTTTGTTCCCGGCTACGGGCGCTTGTCTGTACAGAATTTGTACGTTCCCCGGTGACCGCGTGGGTTTCTCCGAGATCTTCGGTTTCCTCCCGCACTCCAAAGACGTACAGGTTTGTAAATTATTTGGCTTTGTATAAATGTAAATTGACCCCAGTGTGTGTAGGATGGTGTTAATATGTGGGGATCGCTGGTCGGCGCAGACTCGGTGGGCCGAAGGGCCTGTTTCTGCACTGTATCTCTAAACTAAACTAAACTATGCTAAACTAAACTAAACTAAACTAAATAGAATCATACTATATGAGTACAATCAATCCATACATAAGTGCAACAAGGAGAAAGATAATAGAGTGTTGAACTTAGTTTTAGAGCATTGTAGAGTTCCAGTTCCAGAGGAAAAAAGTACAATGTGGTAGGTTGGAAGATTGGGACAACACCCTAGTTTATGGGTTAACCATTCAGAAGTCTGATAACAGAGTGGAGGAAGCTGTTCCTGAGTATGGTGTAACATGTTTTCAAGCTTTTGTATCTACTGCCCAACAAGAGAGGGGAGAAGAGGGAATGACCGAGATGAAAAAACGTCCTAAATAACATATTTGTAAATAATCTATTTAAACAATATTAAAATAGCCAATTCCAGTGCTGCAAAGTCTTCCACAAACAAACAACTTTTGCTCCTTTCAGCCATTTTGAATCATAAATTTAGAGAGGATGAGAGAAAAAGGCCATGCTACCTGATGTGAGCCCCAGCAGCATAAACAAAATACCACTCTCTTTTGGACCGAGACCCTTCTTCAGACTGATGTGGGTGGGGGGGGGGGCACGGGAAGAAGAAAGGAAGAGGTGGAGACAGTGGGCTGTAGGAGAGCTGGGACGGGGAGGCGAAAGAGGGAGAAAGCAAGGACTACCTGAAATTGGAGAAGTCAATTCTCCCGGTGGTTCAGCACTTCAATTCCCCATCCCATTCCGAATCCGACCTTTCTGTCCTGGGCCTCCTCCATGGCCAGAGTGAGGCCCACCATAAATTGGAGGAGCAGCACCTCATATTTCGCTTGGGTAGTTTACACCTCAGCGGTATGAACATTGACTTCTCCAATATCAGGTAGTCCTTGCTTTCTCGCTCTTTCCCCTCCCCTTCCCAGCTCTCCCACAGCCCACTGTCTCCGTCTCTTCCTTTCTTCTTCCTGCCCCCACACCCCACCCCCCACCCCCACATCAGTCTGAAGAAGGGTCTCCGCCCGAAACGTCACCTATTCCTTCGCTCCATGGATGCTGCCTCACCCGCTGTGTTTCTCCAGCATTTTTGTCTCCCTTCGATTATTCCAGCATCTGCAGTTCTTTCTTAAACACTCTCTTTTGGACGAATTGCAATTCCGCCTTTCTCTGGTTCTCTCTCTTACCACTCTTCATCTTTAGACTTCAGAGATAGAGAGCGGAAACAGGCCCAACGGCACACCGGGTCCACACCGACACTATCACCGATCACCCTGCACACTAGCACAATCCTACACACTAGGGACAATTTGCAATTTTACTGAAGCCAATTAACCTACAAAAACTTGCACGTCTCTTTGGAGTGTGGGAGAAATCCAGGGCACACGGTCACAGGGAGAACGTACAAATTTCATACAGTCAGCACCCGTAGTCAGGATCGAACCTGGGTCTCTGGCTCTGTAAGGCAGCAACTCTACGGTGTCAGGGGTTATGGAGAGAAAGCACAAGGATGGGGTTGAGAGGGAAAGATAGACCAGCCATGATTGAATGGCGGAGTAGACTTGATGGGCCGAATGGCCTAAATATTCTCCTAGAACTTACGACCTTATGACTGTGCAACTGTGCTGCCCCCTTTTTGTGGTGACATTTTGTTCCACGATTTTCGGGGACTGCATGTGTGAATACCCAATTTTTTTAACTCAGGCTACATGGATGGGGCAGGATTGGAGGGATATGGACCAAATGCTGCCAGGTGGGACTAGTGTGGCTGGGACATGTTGGCCGGTATGGGTAAGTTGGGCCGAAGGGCCTGTTTCCACACTCACTGTATAGACTCTACGACTCTATGATTGTGAGCATAGTAGGGAGAAAAAAACTGCCGGGCGAACAATTCACGGCAGCACTGGTTAAAGTAAGCTGATAAATGATCTAATCTCTGCTGTTTTAATAAGGCACGTTCTCTGTTGCTACCGATTATCTCTGGCTGGATAATAAGAGAAAGCAATATAAACACTACAAAATCGAACTGGGTGACGCGCCAGAGGATTACTAAGGTTCTAATGAGGTCAGATTCTTCAGAGGCCAATATAATTATTACTCTGATCCAGTGGCTTAATAAGAGGGGGTTTTTGGTGAAAAAGTATTGCTTGAAACCAAGAGCAATTTTTCAAAAGTTTTTCGTTTCAGTGTTAAATAGTACAAATTATTGGCCAGCTGCCCCATGTAGTTTGTTTTTTTAAAGTTTCCCAATCTTCTTCTTCTTGCGTATGGCGTGCACAGCCTAAAGTTGTAGGACAACTTGTTCTATTTGATCTTATTTGATTTTGCACGCCGGGTTGATTGCATTCGTCGAAACAGGGCAGACCACGTGAAGGTTGCAATCTCCCCACCCCAGTTTCCCAATAATACCATATAATGTACACAGAGGGACTGCCCAGGATCTCAATACCATTCGGCCACCCAGTGACACCAACTGATGATAGTCGCAAAATGCTGGAGTAACTCAGGCAGCATCACTGGAGAAAAGGAATAGGTGGCGTATCCGGTCACCATCCTTCATCATACTGAGGGGCCACGAGTGACACAAACTGTTCACTTTGATCTATGATGTCGCTTAGATCATCTAATGACCTGTTTTCTCTCAGCGGCACAGCGGTAGAGTTGCTGCTTTACAGCGCCAGAGACCCGGGTTCGAGCTTGACTGCTGGTGTGCGTCTGTACGGAGTTTGTACGTTCTCCCAGTGAGCTGCGTGGGTTTTCTCCGGGATCTCCGGTTTCCTCCCCCATACCAAAGACGTACAGGTTTGTAGATTAATTGGCTTGGTATAATTGTAAATTGTCCCTAGTGTGGGATAGCGTTAGTGTGCGTGGATCGCTTGTCGGCGCGGACTCAGTGGGCCGAAGGGCCTGTTTCCGTGCTGGATCACTAAACTAAACTAAACTAAACTAAACTCTCATGAAGTGCAAATTAAAACTATAAAATACCGACCAGCTCTTACCTCAGCATTACCCACTCGTTATTGCTCTAATTTAAGCCTGTCATCGCCATTTTAAATGGGAATAGAACATTCGGAATAGTTAGATGAACATAAATATTTTTGCTCAAGAAGGAACTGCAGATGCTGGAAAATCAAAGGTAGACAAAAGTGCTGGAGAAGCTCAGTGGGTGCGGCAGCATCTATGGAGCGAAGGAAATAGGCAACGTTTCGGGTCGAAACGTTGCCTATTCCTTCGCTCCATAGATGCTGCCGCACCCGCTGAGTTTCTCCAGCACTTTTGCCTACCATAAATATTTTTGCACAGCTTATTGCAAGATTGTATAATCAGTTCATAGCTCCTTTTCCTTGTTTTTACAGGTTCACCGTGCCACTTCTTTTATTGATGACCTCTAATTGCTTCTGGACTGCGGAGACATATATAGGGGTCAACGGCTTGGTTGGGACCTGAGACACATGTAGCTGGATGAGGTAAGGATGGCTCTTGTCCTTCTCTGATGGGCATGAAGGAACCAGGTTTATTTCAGGACATTGCAATCACCGCATAGCTACCGACCTCCAGGCTAACTTCAACTCCCAACCCATTGAGTTAAGTGAGTTAATGTTCCCTGTCACCATCATGGAATATCAATTTGATTCCGAGGATCAATGGTGCAGAATTCAAGTTCCCAGCAGTAATTTAAATCTCACGTTTCATGTAACACAATCATCTTATAAGCCTGATCACAAACTGTATATGTACCGCTTCGCTTCCTGAAGTCGATCGCTATCTCCTTCGTCTTGCTGACATTGAGAGGAAGGTTGTTTTCTTGACACTGCGTCACGAGGTTCTCAATCTCCTTCCTGTACTCCGTCTCATCAATATTTGATAACCGGCCCACAATGGTGGTGCCATCTGCGTATTTGTAGATGGAATTGGATTTTGTACTCGGTTGCATAGCCCTGGGTGTATAAGAGGTAAAGAGGGGGCTGAGAACACATCCTTGAGGAACACCAATGTTGAGGATTATCGTAGAGGATGATTTGTCCCCTGTCCTTTCTGATTGGGAACTGTTGGTGACCAACCTGGACCATTGATTCCAATGTGTAGGAAAGAACTGCAGATGCTGGTTTAAATCGAAGATGGACACAAAATGCTGGAGTAACTCAGCGGGACAGGCAGACTGATCAGTCTGAAGAAGGTCTCGACCCAAAACGTCACCCATTCGTTCACTCCAGAGATGCTGTCTGTCCCACTCAGTTACTCCAACATTTTGTGTCTATCTTCCACTGATTCCAATGTTCCTCACCAACCCCTTCTACTCCTTTTTTTAAAATCTTCAGATCCTCGCTGTACTTCCTTAATCCTCACCACTGAGCACCCATGATCTGAAGTCTAAGGGAATTATTCTGCTAGTTTAGTCTTTTAGTTTACTTTGGCATAGAGATGCAGCATGGAAACAGGCCCTTCGGCCCACCGAGTCCATGGCGACCAACAATCACCCGTGCTCTAGTTCTATCCTACAAAACAGGGACAATGTGGGAGGAAACCGGAGCACCCGGAGAAAACCCACGCAGTCTCAGGGAGAACGTACATACTCCGTGCAGACAGCACCTGTGGTCAGGAACGAACCCGGGTCTCCGGCGCTGTGAGCCAGCAAATCCACCGTGCTCTTTCACCATACCGCTTTTTACCTGGAGAGTTGTGAATCTGTGGAATTCTTTGCCACAGGAGGCAGTGGAGGCCAATTCACCGGATGGCTTCAAGTGAGGGTTAGATTTAGCTCTTAGGGCTAAAGGAAACAAGGGATATGGGAAAAGGAATGGGGTACTAATTTTAGATGATCAGCCATGATCATATTGAATGGCGGTGCTGGCTCGAAGGGCCGATTGGCCTACTCCTGCACCTATTTTTCTGTGTTTCTATGTGCTGCCCCAAAATCCATGATGTGTATGTGTCAGATGCCTGGGGACAACAAGACATTGATTTACACAAAATATTACCCGTACATGAAATCCACGATGTTACTGTCCAGGATTCTCCCTCAATAGTGGCAGGCCCCTCCTCCTCAGTTATCATATTGTTTCATGTGTAAATGGAAAAGATGACAAATCTACCTGAAATGATAACTGTGATTGTGACAATTCCAATCAATATTTGTTGTAATCAGCCTTCTCAGCTAAAAGAAGTGCATTAGGTCAGACTCGGGAAATTATCTCAATAGACAATAGACAATATACAATAGGTGCAGGAGTAGGCCATTCGGCCCTTTGAGCCAGCACCACCATTCAATATCATCATGGCTGATCGTCCACAATCAGTACCCCGTTCCTGCTTTCTCGCTATATCCCCTGACTCCGCTATCTTTAAGAGCTCTATCCAACTCTCTCTTGAATGCATCCAGTGAATTGGCCTCCACTGCCTTCTGAGGCAGAGAATTCCACAGATTCACAACTCTCTGGGTGAAACATTTTTTCCTCATCTCTGTTCTAAATGGCCTACTCCTTATTCTCAAACTGTGACCCCTGGTCACTCTGTGACCACTCTACATTAGATCAGGCCAATTCCATCACAACGGATTCAATGAAGGATCAGAACCAATTGAAAATAGATAGGGCTCTTAAAAATAGGGGATTTGGGGAGAAGGCAGGAACGGGGTACTGATTGGGGATGATCAGCCATGATCACATTGAATGGCGGTGCTGGCTCGAAGGGCCAAATGGCCTACTCCTGCACCTATTGTCTATTGTCTATTGAAAAATAATCATACAGGTCTGGCATTTCTAGTAGCTATCTCAAACTGCATCTAAATGATCAATCCATGCCATTAACTGATATGGACACAAAGAGTTGGAGGAACTCAGCGGGTCAGGCAGCACCTCTGGAATTCTGCAGTCTCTGCAGTTCCTTGTTTCTACACTAACTTATACATTGTGGTTTATGAAGAGAATGCGGAGGAATACAATATAGAAGTTGGGAAGAGGGTTATGGTGGTGGTGAGGATTGGGGACAATTAGCGGAAACAAATTCTCTGCTGCGATTTGAGTAAATCGCTCCATGGTTTAACTTGTCTCATTGGTAATTAGAAATTGGGGATACCGCGCGGAAACAGGCCCTTCGGCCCACCGGTTCCGTGCCGACCAGCGATCCCCACACACTAACACTATCCTGCACACTCACCTGGGACAATTTACAATTTTTACCGAAGCCAATTAACCTACAAACCTGTACGTCTGTGGAGATGCAGGAGGAAAGAGGAGCACCTGGAGAAACCCATGCAGGGAATGGGGAAAAGGTGCAAACTCCATACAGACAGCACCCGTAGTCGGGATCAAACCCAGGTCTCTGTTGCTGTCAGGCAGCAACTCTACCGCTGCGCCACCGTGCCACCTTTACCTGAACACTATACAATACCAGCACAGTGGATATTCATGTGTAGAAAGGAACTGCAGATGCTGGTTTATTCACAAAGTGCTGGAGTAACTCAGCAGGTCAGGCAGCATGACACAAAGTGCTGGGGTCTGAAGAAGGGTCCCTACCCAAAACATCACCCATCCTTCTTCTCCGGAGATGCTGCCTGACCCACTGAGTTACTCCTGCTCTTTATGGCTATCTTCAGTGCATATTCATTGAAGCTTAAACAATCGAACAAGGGACAGAAATACCAAAAGCACTTCCCTGAAAAATGTTTTTTTTTTAACTTGCTGTTATTCCATGGTTATTTTTAGATTCGCGTTTAACTGCAGCCCATTGCCCTTATCCTGCTTCGTCCTTTTCAATGAAACCATAGCATATTTGTTGCAAAGCTATTTAATCTGATTTCTTTGTTGACTTAACGAAATGGAAAATGACTGTGTAAGTCAAAAATGAGGAGCATGATAAGCAGAGCATCATCTTAGAAAGCACATACTTCCAACCATTGTTTATCTAATGCATACTTTAAATATTCTGCTACAAACCTTTTGAGAATCGGCCACCATTTGGGACGTGCTATTTTTAAAACGTGAACCAATTCTAAGCAGCCGGTTGGAGAGGAAATTTGCACAGCGCTCGCTGCCTGTTAAGGGGTTACAGCAGCCAAGGAAACTGTCGACAGGAACTGCGCTGTAGCTGAGGGGTGGATTAAATATATTTCTTCGCAGATCCGATTAATGCTGCTATTCACGCAGGCATTTCACAGGGCAGGCAGGGGAAAGTTTGCTGTGGTTTCTGCATCAAGGAGCAGAGGGACACCGCTCCTCTGCACACCTGCCAAAAAGTTACACCAACTGATGATCTTCGAGGCAGGTAGAAGAGGAAGAGGTGAAGCCGGGACGTTTTCTTGCGGGCGTGCGCTCGGCGGGACCTCCCCCCCCCGCCCCCGTCGCCGGGAGGAGGAGGGTTCCATCCTCCCCCCCCCCTCGTGGTGCGACGCCACACGCGGACGTCGGGTGAAGCCTGCGGAGCACCACTGAGATGATAACACCACACAACGTCAGCTGACTGCAGTGTCACTGTGCTGCTGGTTCTCCTCACGATCGCAATTCTGCCAGAGAGCTCCGTGGCTCCTATTGCTGCAGCTTCCCAGTCGCAGTGCGGCAAAGCAGCCAATGCAGCAGGAGCAAAGCAGCGACGGGATCCCGTCTCACCCATGCCGCCTCTCCGATGGAAGGAAAATATTACCGGGGAGCGCAAAAAACGGGGGGGCAGGGGATGGGGAGAAAATAAAGAGAGAGAAGAAACTGGCTGCTGGATTTACAGGTTAATTTTCCTGGCATGCAGTTAAGCAGAGAGACCATGCATGAAGTCTGCATCCACAATATAGGGCAGGGGAGGCTATGAGGATGGATGGCTTGCCTGCCCGGCTCTTTGTAAATATTTCCTGTGCCATGCCGACATACCTGCAAGGGTTGAGACAGAGGATACAGTACTTTTCATCAACCGTTTGATCAAGGCCTCTTTTTTTTATTTAAAGAAATTGTTTTGCAAAGCTCGCCGCCTGATGTTCCCAGTCTGAACAGTGATCACGGACCGCAGTAATAGCAGCGGACTGACGACGGCTCCTGGCTCTCTCGCTCGGTGCAGAACTCAAATTAAAGGGCAGCTTTTGGTGACCCACTTCCCCCCTGCATATCTTTGTTGGATGCAGGAGCAGCAGCTGCCTGGTACCAAACATCATTGGCCATCGTGTGGAGGATCTCAGGGATTGCACTGCACGACTGCTGGAGAGTGCCGGAGAGAGCGGGACTTGCACACAGTCACGCTAACCCCACCGCAGCTTTTAAGCCGCTGCCACAAACATTTCCCAACCGCCTAACCCATTCAGTACAGCTCTGCAGCCGCATCGGGATTAAACCGCTGCCTCTCGATGCCTGTCTCCATCCCTGCCTCAGCTACCGGAATGAACAGATCAACCTGTTTTCTTCTACCGTTCCAGGGATTTCACTTGAAGGGATGCAACGCAGCCGGGGGGAGAGAAACAACGGCCGGGATAACAAGGGGGGAGCGGTGGTGCTATCACCTGGATGGGCGATCTTTGTTATCCTGGCTGCGTCTTTGCATATCTCTGCCTCAAGTTCGGGAGCTGCACTCAAGGCCAGGTTGCGGCGTCTAACGAGCCAAAAGCAAAAATATATATATTTATATATATATTACAAGCAGCGAAGGCTGCATCAGGAGTCAGTAGCACATTTAGGATGCTGCCAATTTGATGCATATGGCACGTGAGCCAGAGCCCCTCCAGGGACAGTTGTACAAAGGAGGGGGGGGTGGGGGGTGGGGGGAAGAGGATGCGTTTGAAGGAATTAAAAAAAAACTAAAGCCTTAATGGAGAGTCTGCATTGCAAAATGCCACCGAAACCCCCTTGCGCACATAGCAATTCCACCAGGCACTTGCAGCTGAATAATTAATGGATTAAATCATCCCGGATTCACCTTTCGCATAGGTTGGTACGATCGGAATTTTGTATATATGTAGAGAAATTCTTAACGGGAAGAGAAAATCTCCATTGGGATCTGACAGGCTGTCAAAAGGTGGGTGCTTAATATGAATAAACATTCCGATCTCCCTCAGTAACAATACTGCAGGGACTGCGATTCCATCAGGAGGCTGCATTGAGTTAAATGTTATTAATGGTGATAGAGGTAAACGGATTGTCCTGACAGCGTTTTCCTTCATTGTGTGTCTTTTTGTGTTTTATGGAGCTGGTTCAGGGCGCTGCAGGATTTGGAAAAAGGTTTTCCATTTCTCAAATCTGTGGCCGTGCAAGGATCAGTTCGGTTTTCCAGTAGCACTCGGACCGGACCCTCTTCTGATATCGTTCACAGTGGTTTAAATTGGCCGCTCGGAGCCACACAGTCCAAATGTAGTGGGTTTTAACCCGATAAATGATCCCCAGCCAAAAAAATAAAGGTCCTTAAAAGGCTGCACCGCACAGCGTCCTCTTAAAACACTCAGTGCAGGCTGGTCCTGCTCATTCCATTGTTTGCAGGGGGAATCCCACCAGAGGATGAAGACCATGGCAAAAAAATAAAAGACTATCAATCTGCGCAATCAACCTTGCATTCCACGGTGCCGACAATATTAATTGAGAGAGCATTAATCAAAATCAACCAGCGTAGAATCTTCTTACAAAATATACTTACATCTGCCTAGAAAGCTACGGGATTGTACTCTGTCAGCACAAACGCCTTATAAAAATCCTGGGGAGGCAAATTAAAAAAAAACGGAACAGGGTTTCTTTTATCCACAAAACTGTAAGTAAATATCCCTAACGTAAAAGCATTGTTTTAAATCCTTTTGTTTCCCCGGTTGCCATTTAATACAAGGTAAATGACCGATTAAGTGCAAAACATGCAGTCTTCAGAGATTAAAAATCTTTAACAATGCTTTTTTTTTAAGAAAATAAATCGCTGTAATCTAAAGTGCCGCATTGTATCTGATGCAAATCTGAACATGAGATACATGTTTTAAGACAAACGTAACATTCAATAAAATGCTTTGTATCTCAAGTGGTGTACAATTTGTTGGTCCTCAATTGAACAGAACAAATCCAGTATTCTAAATCACTTTCATCCCTGAGATTTGCTTTTTGCAGCATTTGAATCCTATTAGTCTTTTCACAGCACTAAGGCAAGGACTTTCATACAGAATCACCACCTCAATGCTTACCTATGTCTTGTTTAGTTATAATTTTCCTTCAAGGTGTTGAAATCTCAGCACAGTCAGATGATTGTAATAAAAGGCCATTTTAAATAAAACCAGGTAGAATTCCCGACCCGACCTGAAACGTCTACCTATCCATGTTCTCCAGAGATGCTGCCTGACCCACTGAGTTACTCCAGCACTTTGTGTCCTTTTTGGTAAACCAGCAGCTGCAATTCCTTGTGCCTCTAAAATAAATATCCCATTTGATGTATAATGCGGAATAAAACGGGGAACCAAGTTATAGACACTGAAGTCTATTTTTAGACATTTGTCGGGAAATTTTCAGAATCATTTTTTTTTCAGTTTCCCAGATGCGTTTTATAAGACCAAGCTAAACTATGAACTGAACTACTTCATAGGAACTGAGTACAATGCTATGTTATCCACATGTTATCCAAATGCTATCCACATTTGGTATTTCCAAAATCCTAAACATCAACAAACTAGTTTTTTTAAATTTAGAGACACAGTTATAATTTAGAGTATAAATTCTAGCGAGTCAAACGTGCAAACACTTTCCTTTAGAAATATAATCTGATTCATGGTATATGGATTTCACTGGCGAAGGTCAGTGAAAGAGTTAACCACATTGATGGATCGCATATTCTCTTCCCTTGAAAACATTATGGGAGAAATCAGGTGTTTCCACGATAACCAGAGTGCAGATATTTGCATTTAAATTACAGATTTATTTTTTAATTTAAATTCAATGGTTTCTTTAATGTATGCACCAGATACAGTGAAATACATGTTTTGCATATAGCTCAGCAAGACTATCACCCCGGTCAGTACAGATAGTGCAGAACAGTCCACTCAGTCCTTGTGCAAGAGAGGCCATCCTCGTGCCGTTTTATAGTTCCAGCTGCAGATGACCACAAAGGTCCGCTGTAGCCATCACCTCCATTTCCGTCATCCCACAAAATTATGTCCCTCTCCTGGTCCTCTTCGTCTGCTTTGATCTGTCCTTTTCACACCTAACCAATGATGAGCATTTGTACTCACTGGAGTTTAGATGAATGAGGGGAGACCTCATTGAAACGTACAGAATAATGAAAGGCTTGGATAGAGTGGACGTGGAGAGGATGTTTCCACTAGTGGGAGAGTCTAGGACTAGAGGTCATAGCCTCAGATTTGAAGGATGTTCTTTTAGGAAGGAGATGAGGAGAGGGTGGTGAATCTGTGGGATTCTTTGCCACAGAAGGATGTGGAGGCCAAGTCAGTGGATATTTTTAAGGCATGGATAGATAGATTTTTGATTAATACAGGTGTCAGATGTTGTGGGGAGAAGGCAGGGGAATGGGGTTAGGATAGATAGGTCAGCCATGATTGAATGGTGGAGTCGACTTGATGGGCCAAATTGCCTAATTCTACTCCTATCACTTATGACCTTATGACCTTACCCTTCCATATCTCTCCCCTGACTCTCGGTTTGAGGGAAGGGTCTCGACCCGAAACGTCACCCATTCCTTCTCTCCGGAGATGCTGCCTGTCCCTGTGAGTTACTCCAGCATTTTGTGTCTGTCTTTGGCGTAAACCAGCATCTGCAGTTCCTTCCTACACACATCGCCCGGTGGTGGGGTCTCCCGCAGCCGACCTTGCGGGCGCGGAATGTGAGACCCCCCTCCACCCCTTTGTCCAGCACCCACTGCCATCGCCCTCGCCCCCCACACCCTCCGATTCTCGATCCACAGGGTCAGCAGGAGCTCCTAGCTGCTTTGACACGATTGAACTCTGTATCAATAATCCAGATCTCCGGCAGCCAGTGCAGTAGATTAACCACAAACCTACGAGACGTCTGTGGGCAAACGTGCCCTTAAGAATTGAAAGGTTGTTTGGTGCACCTTCTTTAGTCTTTGACTTGCTGCCTGACGCTCCAGCGCACAATACTGATTTTTACGGTTCGATCTAGCTTTACCTTTCTCAATGTAAGTGGAAGTAGTTGAGGCAGGTGCAATAACGACATTTAAATGGCACATGGATTGGAAAGGTTTAGAGGGATATTGTCAAAAGCGGGTAAATAAGTTCATGTGATAGGAGCAGAATTCAGCCCATCAAGTCGACTCCGCCATTCAATGATGGCTGATCTGTCTCTCCCTCCGAACCCCAATTCTCCTGCCTTCTCCCCATAACCCCTGACTAATGGGCTAGCTTAGATGGGGCATCCTGCTTGTTTGGCATGAACAGGATGGGCCGAAGGGCCTGTTTCTGTGCTGTTTTACTCCATGGCGCTATGTACTTATTCATTGCATGAGGGAGTAACAGAAAGTTGTAATGTCGTAATAATGTAATATTGGTCGCTGCCTCATAGCTTCTGTGCCGCACTTGGAAGAACTACCTGTGTATCTCAGATAGTTACAAAATGCTGGAGTTACTCAGCGGGTCAGGCAGCATCTCTGGAGAAAAGGTACAGGTAATGTTTCGGGTCGAGCCCCAACTTCAGACTGGTCAGCCTGACGAAGTGTCTCGACCTGAAACGTCACTTATTCCTTCTCTCCAGAGATGCTGCCTGACCTGCTGAGTTACTCCAGCATTTTGTGTCTATCTTTTGGGTCGATCAGTATCTTCAGTTTCTTCCTTAACATTTTATCTACATATCTCCATTCATTTATTTTATCCTATACTGTACTGTACTATACTTGGATTGGATCGAGTGGGTGTGAAGAGGATGTTTCCACTAGTGGGAGAATCCAGGACCAGAGGTCATAGTCGTAGAATTAAAGCACGTTCTTTTAGGAAAGAGATGAGGAGAAATTGTTTTAGTCAGAGGGTGGTGAATCTGTGGAATTCTTTGTCTCAGAAAGCTGTGGAGAAGAAGTCAGTGGATATTTTTAAGGCAGAGATCGTTCGATTCTTGATTAGTACAGGTGTCAGAGGTTATGGGTAGAAGGCAGGAGAATGGGGTTCGGAGGGAGAGATAGATCAGCCAGGATTGAATGGCGGAGTAGACTTGATGGGCCGAATGGCCTAATTCCACTCCTATCACATATGACCTTATGACACAAGGAACATCAGATGCTAGATTAACTCAGTCAGGCAGCATCTTCGGAGGACAGGGAGAGGTGAAGTTACAGGTCAGGATCCTTCTTCAGACATGGCTTTCTGGACTAAAGAAGGGTCCCGACCAGAAACGTGCCCTATCTGTATCCTCCAGAGATGCTACCCGAACCATTGAGTTACTCCATCAGTTTGTGCTTTTGTTTAGATTAGTCTGTGTGAGTTTGTAATAACGTCCCAGATGGGTGCAACATTTTCCAGTAACTCGAATGAAGACTAGTTAGAGAGAAAAGGGTCATGGAGACAGCGGCAGTCACAATCAGTAAGAGAGGTGGGATTTTAAACACCAGAGTGTGCAGAGAAGATTTACAAGGATGTTGCCAGGACTCGAGGGCCTGAGCCATAGGGAGAGGTTGAGCAGGCTAGGGCTCTATTCCTTGGAGAGCAGGAGGATGAGGAGCGATCCTATGGAGGAGTACAAAATCATGAGAAGAATAGATCGGGTCAACGCAAAGTCCCTTGCCTGGAGTAGGGGAATCGAGAACCAGTGAGGGGAAGGTGAGGGATACGGTGAGGGGGGAAAGATTTAATAGGAGCCTGAGGGGTAACTCTTTCACACAAAGGGTGGTGGGTGTATGGAACGAGCTGCCGGAGGAGGTAGTTGATGCAGGTACTATTGCAAGAAACATTTAGACAGGTACCTGGATAGGACAGGTTTAGAGGGATATGGGGCAAAGGCCAGCAGATGGGACTGGTGTAGATGGGACATGTTGGTCGGTGTGTTGGCAAGTTGGACCGAAGGGCCCACTTTCACACCGTGTGATTCTATGACTCTATGACAAAAGGAAATTAGCCATGTGCAGAACTTGAGATCAGGGTCTCATTGACAATTACCAATTATGGAAGCTAGTCATGGCCCAGCAACTTCAAAGTACAGCAGGGCATAGAGGTGAAATTAAAGATCTTGAAGATAAACACAAAATGCTGGGGTAAATCAGCAGGACAGGCAGCATCTCTGGAGAAAAGGAGTAGGTGACTTTTTGGGTCAAGACCCTTTCTTCAGACTGAGAGTCAGGGGAAAGTGAAGCGAGAGATATAGACGGTACATGAGACAAATGAGTGAAAGATATGGTAAAAGATTAAAGATCTGTCCGACCCTAGTTTACTGAATATTAGTTAACAGAGAAACCTGTACACACCATCACTAAATCAAGGGTGATTCTCGCCCTGGCCACTCTCTTTGCTCCCCTCTCCCATCAGGGAAAAGGTACAGAAGTGTGAAAACGCACACCTCCAGATTCAGGGACAGTTTCTTCCCAGCTGTTATCAGGCAACTGAATCATCCTACCACAACCAGAGAGCAGTGGTGAAAGACAATAGACAATAGGTGCAGGAGTAGGCCATTCGGCCCTTCGAGCCAGCACCGCCATTCAATGTGATCATGGCTGATCATCCACAATCAGTACCCCGTTCCTGCCTTCTCCCCATATCCCCTGACTCCGCTATCTTCAAGAGCCCTATCTAGCTCTCTCTTGAAAGTATCCACAGAACCGGCCTCCACCGCCCTCGGAGGCAGAGAATTCCACAGACTCAGACAGTTCTACCTCATTGGTGACCCTGGACTATCCTTGATCGGACTTTGCTGGCTTTCCCTTGCACTAAATGTTATCCCCTTATCATGTATCTGTGCACTGTAAATGGCTCGATTGTAATCATGTATTGTCTTTCTGCTGACTGGATAGCACGCAACAAAAACTTTGCACTGTACCTCGGTACAGGTGGTAATAAACTGCACTAAACAAAACTAAACTAAACTAAATAAACACAAAAAGCTGCAGTGACTCAGCAGGACAGGCAGCATCTGTGGAGAGAAGGAATGGGTGATGCTTCAGGTCGAGACCCTTCCTCAGACTTGATTAGTTTGACCCGAAACGTCACCCATTCCTTCTCTCCAGAGATGCTGCCTGTCCCACTGAGTTACTCCAGCTTTTTGTGTCTATCTTCGGTTTGAACCCGGCATCTGCAGTTCCTTCCTAAACTAAATAAACATTGTTTCCTTAATTTGAAGGTTTAACTTTAAAACATCCCAAAGCTTTCAACGTACTATGGTTTTCAGTTATAATTTCATAAAGTTTGGGAAATCTAAACCTATCCGTTTCTCCTGCACCTTACTGTAAACCCATTATAATTTAACACTGTTTAATTTCACCAGTTTAACGTTTTGCGACCCCTCCCTTTTCCACCCCCTCTTTGCCACTGAGGGAGTTATCCAGATTGATGATGTCGAAATGCAAGTTAAAACAGATGTTCGGGTTTTTACACAGCAATAAATAAGAGGGAAAGGAATACAAACACGGACAAGATCATTGTTGCAATGTTGATATAAAGAGCCAATTCCGTTCCATGCATGTCTGACATCAACTGGAAAGGGTGCAAAGAAGATTTACGAGGATGTTATTGGATTTGGAGGATATGAGTTATAAGGGGAGGTTGAATGGGCTTGGACTTTATTCCCTGGAGCTTAGGAGGCTGACGGGTGATCGTATAGAGGTGTATAAAATCGTGAGGGCCACAAATGAGGTGAATAGACAGCCTTTTCCCCAGGGTAGGGGAATACAAAACGAGAGCGCAGAGGCTTCAGATGAGAGAAAGCAAATTTAAAGGGGACCAGAGGGGGCAACTTTTTCACACAGATTGTGGTGCCTATATGGTTTAGTTCAGTTTAGTGTACAGTCACGTGTACCGAGGTACAGTGAAAAGCTTTTGTTGCGTGCTATCCAGTCAGCAGAAAGACAATACATGATTACAATCAAGCCTTCCACAGTGTATAGATACATGATAAGGGAATAACATTTAGTGCAAGGTAAGTCCGATCAAGGATAGTCCGAGGGTCACCATATGCCAGAAGCAGTGGTGGAGGCGGGTACAATTACGACTCTGAAAAGACATTTCTAACTGGTACATGTTTAGGAAAGGGTTAAAGCCTGTCCCACTGTACGAGTTCATTCAAGAGCTCTCCCGAGTTTAAAAAAAATCAAACTCGTGGAAGCACGTAGAATGTACGTAGCGGGTACGTCGGAGCTCGAGGACGTCTCTTAGCGGCTCGTAACGCTAACGGCAGGTACTCGGGAAACGCGGTAAGCTCGGGAAGACTCGTGAAGATTTTTCAACATGTTGAAAAATGTCCACGAGAGCCCCGAGTACCTACGAACGGCCATTACCGTAAATTTCTGAGTTCGAATCAGGGCAAACTCGGGAGAACTCTTGAATGAACTTGTACAGTGGGACAGGGCTTTTAGAGTCATCTGGATCAAGAGCAGGCAAGTGGGACTAGCTCAGTTAGGCAATTTGGTCATCATGGCCGAGTTGGTCCAAAGAGCCTTTTTCTGTGCCATGTAGCACACTCCAAAAACGTACAGGTGTGTAGGTTAAACGGGTTTGGTAAAATTTGAAAATTGTCTCAAGTGTGTAGGATAGTGCTAGTGTACGGGGCTCGTTGGTTGGCACGGACCCGGTGGGCTGATGAGCCTGTTTCCACACTGTATCTCTAAAGTCTAACGACTCCCTCAAGATCACACTGAGGCAGTCCATACCATTTATCATGTATCTGTACACTGTGGACAACTCGGTTGTAATCATGTGTAGTCTTTCCGCTGACTGGTTAGCACGCAACAAAAACGCTTTTCACTCTACCTCGGTACACATGACAATAAACTAAACTAATCTCTGTGATTCAATAAATCTGAAGGGAAATAAATGCTAGTATTTATAGTTTAAGAAGGAACTGCAGATGCTGGAAAATCGAAGGTAGAAAGAAATGCTGGAGAAACTCAGCAGGCGAGGCAGCATCTATGGAGCGAAGGAAATAGGCAACGTTTCGGGTCGAAACCCTTCTTTTCGGGTCGAAACCAAAGGGTTTCGACCCGAAACGTTGCCTATTTCCTTCGCTCCATAGATGCTGCCTCACCCGCTGAGTTTCTCCAGCATTTTTGACTACCTTGTATTTATAGCATTGTTTGGGGTTCCCAAAGCATTTTATAACCAGAGAGGCTCCTTTGAATTGTTATAACAAAGATAAATCTAGTTGGTAATTTTTGCAGAGTGAGCTCTACAAATGGCACTGTGATATTAATTGGATCATCTTTGAAAAAACTAATGTTTAATTGTTAATAAATGATATTTAGAATAACATATTCCCCAAATCACCAGGATAATTCCCATGCTCTATGAAATGGCGGTGTTAGATCCTTAATGTTCATTTGAGAAGGAAGACAGGACTTTCATTTAATATCTCTTCTGAAAGACCACTCCTCTAACACTGCAGTATTACATTGAAGTCATAATGTCATATAGTCATAGAATACGGAAACAGACCCTTCAGCCCAATTTGTCCCTACTGACCAAGGTGCCCCATCTGCACTTGTCCACCATGCACAGATCCCTCCACACCTATCCTATCCATGTACACCTGTGCAAATGCCTTTTAAATGTTGGATAGCTGGGAAGGGTGCAGAGACAAGCTCGAATGGGTGTAGAGAAGATCTACGAGGATGTTGCCAGGACTCGAGGGCCTGAGCTATAGGGAGAGGTTGAGCAGGCTGGGATTCTATTCCTTGAAGCGCAGGAGGATGAGAGGCGATCTTATAGAGGTGTACAAAATCATGAGAGGAATAGATCGGGTAAACACACAGTCCCTTGCCCAGAGTAGGGGAATGGAGAACCAGAGGACATAGGTTGATGGTGAGGGGGAAAGATTCAATAGAAACTGAGGGGTAATTTTTTTACGCAAAGGGTGGTGGTCGTATGGAACGAGCTGCCGGAGGAGGTAGTTGCGGCAGGGACTATCGCAAATTTAAGAAATTTACAGTGCCAGAAAACCGGGTTCAATCCTAGCCATGGGTGGTTTTGGTATGGAGTTTGTATGTTCTCCCTGTGACCACGTGGGTTTTCTTTGGGTGCTCCGGTTTCCTCCAACACTCCAGAGACGTGCAGGTTTGTAGGTTAGTTGGCTTCTGTAAATTGTCCCTAACGTGTAGGATAGAACGAGTGTATGGGTGATCGTTCGTCAGCATGGACTCGGTGGGCTGAAGGGCCTGTTTCCATGCTGTATCTCGAAAACTAAATCTCCTTGAATCAACTCTACCTATGAATGTGATGGACAGTTTTAGCATAGCTCAACACATCGGTAGTAAGGAAGGCAAATGCAATTCTAGCATTTATTTCAAGAGGGCTAGAATACAAAAACAGGGATGTAATGCTGAGGTAGACGAAAATGCTGGAGAAACTCAGCGGGTGAGGCAGCATCTATGGAGCGAAGGAATGCTGAGGCTCCATAAGGCGTTGGTCAGGCCGCATTTGGAGTATTGTGAGCAATTCTGGGCACCATATCTGAGGATGAATGTGCTGGCTCTGGAGAAGGTCCAGAGGAGGTTTACAAGAATGATCCCAGGAATGTGGGTTAACGTATGATGAGCATTTGATGGCATTGGGCCTGTACTCGCTAGAGTTTAGAAGAATGAGGGGGGATCTCACTGAAACTTGAATAGTGAAGGGCTTGGATAGAGTGGATGTGGAGAGGATGTTTCCATTAGTGGGAGAGTCTAGGACCAGAGGTCATGGCCTCAGAATTAAAATACGTTATTTTAGGAAAGAGATGAAGAGGAATTTCTTTAGTCAGAGGGTGGTGAATCTGTGGAATTCTTTGCCACAGAGGGTTGTGGAGGCCGTCAATGGATATTTTTTAAGGCAGAAATAGATAGATTCTTGATTAGTAAGGGTGTCAGGGGAGAAGGCAGGGGAATGGGGTTAGGAGGGAGAGATAGATAGATCAGCCATGATTGAATGGCGGAGCAGTTCTGCCCCCATCACTTATGACCTTATGACATATTGAGCAAATCAATGGAGGTAATGTGTTTGAAATTGTGAATTCAAGCATTACAGCAAAATGACCACAATGTCTCGATTTACATTCCAGCACAGTGTTGGAGTACTGCTGTGCTGCTCCAGATTGTGTCTAACAAATGAGACCCTGTCTATTCCCTCATGTAAATGTAAAAGATTTCATTGCCGTAGTTGAAGAACATAATAGCTTGCCCGGTATTCACTCCCAATAATATTTCCCAATAAAATTCACAAAACTAATGTCAGCCCATTATTTCTTGCCTGTTTGTAGAACCTTCAAATTGTGTTTAATATTTCCTACATTACAATATTAATGCCATTTCAATGCTTCTTTGGCTATAAACCACTTTGGGCCATACTGACAATGTAAAATATATCATGGTTTCATCCTTAAAACTATATAACCTATCTTCTGATCAACCTTTCAATTACCACAATTGCCCCACCATCAGCCCACCCACCCATCTCATAGCTCTCATAGTGTCATACAGTCATAGAGTGATACCGTTTGGAAAACAGGCCCTTTAGCCCAACTCGCCCACACCGGCCAACATGACCCAGCTGCACTATTCCCACCTGCCCGCGTTTGGACCCTATCCCTCCAAACCTGTCCTATCCATGTACCTCTCTAACTTTCTTAAATGTTGGGATAGTCCCAGCCTCAACTACCTCCTCTGGCAGCTTGTTCCATACACCCACCACCCTTTGTGTGAAAAGGTTACCGCTCAGATACCTATTAAATATTTTCCTCTTCAACTTAAACCTATGTCCTCAGGTCCTCGATTCACCTTCTCTGGGCATCTACCCGATCTATTCCTCTCGTGGAAAATATTTGTGGAAATATTTTTCTGTGAACAGCGTTTTATAAACTCACAGTGTTTTTGTCCATGCATGCATTAAGTAATAAGCTGGTCTTATTTATTCACCAAGAAAAATATGAACTGCGTGGAAATCTAAGGGACATTAATATAAACAGTTCATGTTATCGTTTTGTAGAACTGACCTGAATGTCTTTCTGTGCCAATAGAGTCTTATTACTGAAAAATTATAATTTGGGTTTACTAAACCTACTGTATGGTGTCATAAGAACATTTGTACTGTAACCAATATGGCTTTCACAAGGGAACGACAGAATGATTCATTTTTTGGAAGCATTTGAAATATTTGGAGAATTAATTTTTTTGACATTTGTGGAGTGAATGTAATTTGCACAGCTATTTGGAATAAATACTAGAGGACACAAAATGCTAGGGTAACTCAGCGGGTCAGGCAGCAGCTCTGGGGAACAGGAGTGGGTCAGGACCCTTACTCGTGAATATATCCTAAAATGTTCATTTCAGAGGGTCCCAACCTGAAACATCGCCTACCCATGTTCTCCAGAGATGCTGCTTGATCCGCTGAGTTACTTCAGCACTTTGTGTCTTTTATTGTAAACCAACGCCTGCAGTTCCTTGTATCTCCTCTCTGGTTCATTTCATTATTTATCTCACTGAATGCACAGGAAAAATGAAACATTTTTAGTCTTCATTGTGCAAAAGATTTTCACACCATACTCAGAGAATTAGCATCCAATGAACCAGTGTAAACTTGTCTGAGGCAAGCCTCTGGACTCCAGCATAATCAAAGACGAGTCCTCACCGCGGTCACTCCCTCTTCTTCCCTCTCCCATCAGGCAAGAGGGACAGAAGTTTGAAAACGCACACCTCCAGATTCAGGGACAGTTTCTTCCCAGCCATTATCAGGCGACTGAAAGGGCCTCTCATCAGCTAGAGTGCGGTCCTGCCGACCCACCTATCGTTTTGGAGATCTTTGAGCTATCTTTAACCAGACCTTATCTTGCAATAAATGTTGTAACCTTGATCCTTTATCTGTACACTATGGGCGGCTTGATTGTAATCATGTACACTCTTTCCTTTGACTGGTTAGCACACACCAAAATAGCTGCACCTCGGTACACATGACAATAACTATACTAAACTAAATGCCCCTTTGTTTGCCCATGGTTGGCATTTAGTATTTAGTTTTTCACTGCTGAATCAGAGGGGATGCAGGAATGACGAAGATTGTCATTTATTCTTCACTTCCTATATAGGTTCTCCGTTGTACAGTTTTATTCTCCTTCCTGCAAAGACACTAAAGTGTAGGCCTGAACATCTGGGACTTCAGCAGGCAACTATACAAGTAGTCATGTGTAGTCTTTCTACTGACTGGTCAGCACACAACAAAAGCTTGTCACCGTATCTCGGTACACGTGACAATAAACTAAACTAAACTAAACTAAACTATCCAAGTACCTGCCCAAATGGCCCATTAATGTTGTTATAGTAACAGTATTATCAGTTTATTATAATGACACGTCACTTAAACAGTCTGATTCATTCTAATTTACATTCCACATTACCTTGCTGCTTCCTTCCTTCAGTTAACCCTGACAGCAGAGCCACTTCTCTCTTGTGGTTCTCTATATTCTCCTTTAATACAACTGTCTTTTCAATTTGATGATGAGCAGATCGATGGTCAGGGCAGATGCAAGGGGCATGATGGGTAAGGCAGATGAGCTTGGGGCGTGGATAGGTACGAGCGACTGGGGCATGGTAGCCATGACTGAAACCTGGTAAAGGGAGGGGCAGGACTGGCAGCTCAATGTTCCGGGGTACAGGAGCTTCAGGAGAGACAGGGGTGAGGGAAAAAGAGGAGGAGGGGGGGGTTGCATTGTTGGTTAAGGAGGATGTCACGGCTTGTTCAGAGGTGACATTACGGATGGTTCGTCTAGTGAGGCTATATGGGTGGAGCTGAGGAACAAGAATGGGATGATCACCTTGTTGGGGGTGTACTACAGACCCCCGAATAGTCAACGGGAATTAGAAGAGCAAATATGCCGGGAGATTGCAGACAGCTGCAGGTCAAATAAGGTTGTTGTAGTGGGGGATTTCAACTTTCCCAATATAGACTGAGAAAATCAAAGCATGAAGGGTTTAGATGGGGTGCAATTCCTCAAAAGTGTTCAGGAGAGTATGTGGAGGCCCCCACACGTGAGAGGGCAACGCTGGATCTAGTATTGGGATATTGGGAAGGGCAAGTTAATGAAGTGTATGTGGAGGAGCCTTTTGGGACCAGTGACCATAGTTCGATTAGGTTTAAGATAGTTATGGATCGGGATGGAGAGGGTCCACGTGTCAAAATGCTCAACTGTGGTAAGGCCAACTTTGAGAGGATGAGATAAGGTCTCCCTCAAGTTGACTGGAGCAGGTTATTAGAGGGGAAAGGAACATCGGCCTAGTGGGATGTTTTTAAAAGTGTACGGACAAAAGCTCAGGATGTGTACGTCCCCGTTAGAGTGAAGGGCAAAGCAGGCAAACGTAAGGAAGCTTGGCTGACGAGGGAAATTGAGACGTTAGTCAAAAACAAGAAGGATACATGGGACAGGTATAGGCAGCTGGGATCAAGTGCATCCCTGGAGGGGTTTTTGGAACTAAGGAGTAAACTGAAAAAGGAGATCAAAAGGGCAAAAAGGGGCCAGGAGATAGCTTTGGCAGGTAGCATAAAAGACAATCCCAAAAGATTTTATAACTACAGAAGGAGGAAAATGGTAACTAGAGAGAGAGTGGGAACTCTCAGGAATCAAAGCGGTCACCTCTGTGTGGAGCCACAGGAGATGGGCAAGGTCCTCAATGAGTATTTCTCCTCTGTATTTACCGAGGAGAAAGACAGTAGGACGGAGGAACTTGGAGCAGTCACTGGAAGTGTCTTGAGAGCAGTCAGTGTTACTGTCGAAGAAGTACTGAAGGTGCTGTCGTGTTTGAAGGTAGACAAATCTCCAGGGTCTGATCAGATATATCCGAGGTCATTGCGGGAAACTAGAGAGGAAATTGCAGGAGCCCTGGTTGAAATTTATGAGTCGTCCTTAAATACAGGAGAGGTGCCAGAGGATTGGACGGTGGCAAATGTTGTGCCTCTTTTCAAGAAGGGCTGCAGGGAAAATGCTGGGAACTATCGGCCGGTGAGCTTAACACCTGTAGTTGATAAGTTACTGGAGAATATTCTGAGGGATAGGATATACAGGCATTTGGATGGGCAAAGGCTGATTAGGGATAGTCAGCATGGTTTTGTACGTGGGAGGTCGTGTCTCACAAATCTTATTGATTTTTTTGAAGACTTCCGACAAGAAGTAGCCATTGTGAAGTAAAGCAAAACTCACAAAAGATAAAATAAAAACCGTTAGACAAGAGGAGTGGATAAGACCACTTCTGACACCATGTAAATCACTTCAAACAGTATAAGATTTACACACATCTTTAAACAGCACATTAACTTGGCAGCATTACAAAACGAGGTGTTGTCAGTTCATCCTGGCTGCTTCAACTAACGGTGCTGGGAATGGGCGTTAGTATAAATGTTATAATGGGTGGAGTTAGTGATGCTGGCTAAGTGTGATTGATTCACATGCATCATCAATCTACAATAAGCAAAACAGTTGATGAAGGCAGAGCTGTAGATGTTGTGTAAGGCATTCAACAAGGTGCCGCATGGCTGGAAGGTTAGATCTCATGGGATCTAAGGAGAGATGGCTGAATGGATAACAAATTGGCTCCATGGAAGGAAGCAGAGGGTGATGGTGGAATGTTGCTTCTCAGAATGGAGGCCTGTGTGTTTCAGGGTTCGGTGCTGGCCCTGTTACTGTTTGTCATGTACATCAATGATTTGGATGAGAACATACATGGCAATATTAGCAAGTTTGCTGATTACACAATGTTAGTGGTTTTGCAGATAGTGAAGATGGTTGTGAAAGATTGCAGCAGGATCTGGATCGAAGTGGCCAGGTGGGCGGAGGAATGGTTGATGGAATTTAATACAGAGAAGTCTGAGGTGTTGCATTTTGGGACGTCGAACAACGGCAGGACTTACACAGTGAATGGTAGGCCTCTGGGTAGTGTTGTAGAGCAGAGGGATCTAGGAGTACAAGTACATGGCTCCTTGAAGGTCGAGTCACAGGTAGATAAGGAGGTCCAAAAGGCTTTTGGCACTTTGGCCTTCAACAGTCAGTGTATTGAGTATAGAAGTTGGGAGGTCATGTTGCAGTTGTATAAGACGTTGGTGAGACCGCATTTAGAATATTGTGTTCAGTTCTGGGCACCATGTTATAGGAAATATATTGTCAGGCTTGAAAGGGTTCAGAAAAGATTTACGAGGATGTTATAGACAATAGACAATAGACAATAGGTGCAGGAGTAGGCCATTTGGCCCTTCAAGCCATTCAATGTGATCATGGCTGATCATCCCAAATCAGTACCCCATTCCTGCCTTCTCCCCATATCCCCTGACTCCGCTATTTTTAAGAGCCCTATCTAGCTCTCTCTTAAAAGCATCCAGAGAACCTGCCTCCACGGCCCTCTGAGGCAGAGAATTCCACAAACCACTCTCTGTGAGGAAAAGTGTTTCCTCGTCTCTGTTCCAAATAGCTTACTCCTTATTTTTAACTGTGGCCCCTGGTTCTGGACTCCCCCATCGGGAACATGTTTCCTGCCTCTAGTATGTCCAAGCCCTTAACAATCTTATATGTTTCAATGAGATACCCTCTCATCCTTCTAAACTCCAGAGTGCACAAGCCCAGCTGCTCCATTCTCTCAGCATACGACAGTCCCGCCATCCCGGGAATTAACCTTGTAAACCTACGCTGCACTCCCTCAATAGCAAGAATGTCCTTCCTCAAATTAGGGGACCAAAACTGCACACAATACTCCAGGTGTGGTCTCACTAAGGCTCTGTACAACTGCAGAAGGACCTCTTTGCTCCTATATTTGATTCCTCTCGTTATAAAGTCCAGCATGCCATTCGCTTTCTTCACTGCCTGCTGTACCTGCATGCTTACTTTCATAGACTGATGTACAAGGGCCCCCAGATCCCGTTGTACTTCCCCTTTTCCCAACTTGGCGACATTTAGATAGTATCTGCCTTCCTGTTTTTGCTACCAAAGTGGATAACCTCACATTTATCCACATAAACCTTCATCTGCCATGCATCTGCCCACTCCCCCAACCTGTCCAAGTCACCCTGCATTCTCATAGCAGGACTATGTTGCCAGGACTAGAGTGTGTGAGCCAGAGGGAGAGGTTAAGTAGGCTGGGATTTTATTTCATGGAGCGTAGGAGGACGAGGGGAGATCTTATAGAGGTGTATAAAATCATGAGATGAATCGATCGGGTAGATGCACAGAGTATTTTAACCAGAGTAGGGGAATCGAGGACCAGAGGACATAGGTTCAAGGTGAAGAGGAAAAGATTTAATAGGAATCCGTGGGGTACCTTTTTCACACAGAGGGTGGTGGGTGTATGGAACAAGCTGCCAGAGGAGATAGTTGAGGCTGGGAATATCCCATCATTTAAGAAACAGTTAGACAGGTACATGGATAGGACAGGTTTGGAGGGTTATGGACCAAGCGCAGGCAAGTGGGACTAGGGTAGCTGGAATATTGATGGACGGTGTGGGCGAGATGGCTGAAGGGCCTGTTTCCACTGTATCTATAACTCTAACTCTATGACTCTGAGGGGTAACATTTTCACACAACGGGTGGTGAAACATCTAGACACGTTCATGGATAGTACTGGTTTATAGGGTAATTTTTTCATTATTAATGTTTAATGTTTTATGTGTCATTCCTAACTGTCACTGTATGTCATGTTGTCACTTGCAGGCAGAGCGCCAAGGCAAATTCCTTGTATGTGAATATACTTGGCCAATAAACATATTCATTCATTCAAATGGGACATGTTGTCCGGTATGGGTCAGTTGGGCTGAAGGGCCTGCTTCCACTCGGTATGACTATGACACTAGCCGCTTTTACGAGGCTCACATAAGCTCAATGGGGTAAATCAATTTCTAGATAAATATCCCCGATAAATCAGTTGATACCCCACACAATATTTGAGTGGGTATCAGCCTAGAACACAATGCCAAAGGCATAAGTTGTTGACAAAGAGTACTGGTGATAATAATAAAGCAGCTGAATGATTGAAGAAATTACTCTTTAACAACTGTAGGAAAGATGCACGATAATGTTACCAACTTCACTACAATTGCTGAAATACATTTGTAGGCAATTCTTGCAGAGTGTTATTTTATGCTTTTCCTACACCAGAAATTGGAGAAAATATTCAGTGCGTTTATACTGATGGAAATTCAGGGAAATTCTGCTATTATTCAACTACCATGTTGCTTTAGTTTCATATAGCTTACTCACTACAAGAATATTATACTTTTAGTGCATGCTGCTTTTCACTGCCATGTTGCTTAATTTGTTCCTCCATTTTGGACATGTTCTTCATTGCTTAATTTATTCAGCACATACACATTGGTTTGGGAACAGCTCCATCCGAGAGCGCAACAAATTGCAGAGAATTGTGGACGCAGCCCAGACCATCACACAAACCAACCTCCCTTCCATTGACTCCATTTATACCTCAAGCTACCTCGGCAAGGCCAGCAGCATAATCAAGGATGAGTTGTACCCTGGCCACTCCCTCTTCTCCCCTCTGCCATCGGGCAAAAGGTATAGAAGTGTGAAAGTGCACACCTCCAGATTCAGGGACAGTTTCTTCCCAGCTGTTATCAGGCAACTGAACCATCCTACCACAACTAGAGAGCAGTCCTGAACTGCTAGCTTCCTAATTGGTGACCCTAGGACTATCTTTAATCGGACTTTACTGGCTTTATCTTGCACTAAATGTTATTCCCTTTATCATGTATCTGTACACTGTGAATGGCTCGATTGTAATCACGTATTGTCTTTCCACTGACTGGTTAGCATGCAACAATAGCTTTGCACTGTGACAATAAACTAAACTAAACTAAACTAAACATAGCTTTTTTCCAGAATTAATTTAAAAAATGCTGGATCTCCACACCTGCGGAAATAATAAATTAATATCTACAAAATCACTTTTGGCAAAGACATTGATACATATTCAATATAAAATTCCCTGGAGCAATAAATGGGTTATGGGATTTCATAAGTGATAGGAGCAGAATTAGGCCATTCAGCCCATCAAGTCTACTCCGACATTCAATTATGGCTGATCCTGCTCTCCTCGATATCAAACAGCTGTTACCTTCAAAGAACAGTCGACAAATAATTCAGAAATATTGAACTTTAATCACGAGATAATTTGAATAGCACTTAAATGTTGTTACACTGCAGTAGTTTACTTGGAATGAATGAATGAATGAATACTTTATTGTCATGCGTGACCAGTCACAGTCGAATTCTTTGCTTGCATACCCAGGGTATGCAAATAGTCGCTGCATATGGCCTCAAACAAAGTTATAAAGTATACGCAGTATACTCGTCAGGTCCCCCTTTGTTCTAACCCCCCCACGGCAGTCCCCTCTTGCCAGATCATCCATTGTGTATCATTGCCTTTACAATTAAAACACAAAGTACTTGTGCTACAACTTCAGGATAAGCGTCAACTAAAAAAACCAAGCCCAAAACCAAAGTATTATCTAACTAAATACACCAACTTACAATAAATGGCTCCATATGCAACAAAAACCAGCTACCCACATATTAATTAGCTGTTAAATAAACTAATCCCAAAGATGGAAGTATATCCTTGTGGTTATCAAATGGGCACCACCTTTCATTGGTGTTTCGTTGAGATAGGCCCACAATACCTCTGGAAGGCTCAACAGTTGGTTCTGGCATCCCAAAACAACCCCCACCCCATGGATAGGTGACGTTTAGGCTGGGACCCTTCGTCAGATTGGATTACGGATGTCAGGGGTTATGGGGTGAAGGCAGGAGAATGGGGTTGAGAGAGAAAGACAAATCAGCCATGATTGAATGGCAGAGTAGACTCGATGGGTTGATTGGCCTAATTCTGCTCCTATAACTTCTGAACTTATGAAGAAAGGTCCAGACCTGAAACGTCGCCAATCCATGGACGCTACCTGTATGGAGTTTGTATCTTCTCCCCGTGGCCTGTGTGAGTTTTCTCCCAGAACTTCGCTTTCCTCCCACACCCCAAAGACGTACATGTTTTGTAGGTTAATTGGCTTTGGTATAAATGAAAAAATTGTCCCTTGTGTAGGATGGAAGAACCTGATTCCGAGCTGTATGAAAAAAAAATTAAAAATATATATGAAAGGAAGGGGAACGTTACCAATGGGAGAGCCCTGATAAACCAGATGGTCCACTGCTGTGATGTTATAAGACAAGAATTAGTGCCATGCCTCTGCTGTTTACTCGAAGCAATGTGTTTTTACTCATTTCAAGTACATAATATATCCAATTCCTTTCTGAAAAGTATAACTGCCCTTCTTCCACTAACCTTTTAGTTAGAAAATTCCAGATAAATGATTAATGGCCCACTGTTTTCTCGACCAATTTTCTAAATGTTTCCCATCTCCCTGCCAGTGGAAACAGCCTTTTTCTATCTGCCCCGTCAAATCCCTGGAATATTTTGCAAAGCACCTCTTTAATCTCCTGTGTACTGAAAGAGAACCAACTCACCCTAAAAAAGGGAGCAAAATATCCACTAAAGAGCAAGTCACCATTATCTTCAGCGGCCTTCCCGTTACAAGTGAATCTGCACCCCCCCCCCCCCCCACCATCCCCCCTCACCCCCGAAGGTTTCAGCTCCTGATGGAATGAGGGCACAATTCTTTCCATATCAACCTCTCATTAACTGCAACGCTGAAGAGAAATACTCGTATCCTTTTGACCGCATCCTTTTATTAAAAATATGCTTTTTATACATCTACATTCCATACATGATTGCAATCTAATGCAAGTCTGCTTTCAATACCATTATCCCATCCCAGCTCATCTCCAAACTCGTGGAACCTGGAGTCAGCGCTGGAGTCTGCAATAGGATCCTCGACTTCCTGACCAACAGATCACAATCATTGAGGAAAGGGGACACATTGTCCTCTGCAATAATCCTTAATATTGGTACCCCACACGGACACATTTTCAGACCCCTTCTTTACTCCTTATACATCCACGCCTGTACAGCCGAATATAAATCCAACTCACTTTACAAATTCGTAGATGACTGGATAGCTCTCAACAAAAAGCTTATACAATAGACAATAGACAATAGGTGCAGGAGTAGGCCATTTGGCCCTTCGAGCCATTCAATGTGATCATGGCTGATCATCCCTAATCAGTACCCCGTTCCTGCCTTCTCCCCATATCCCCTGACTCCGCTATTTTTAAGAGCCCTATCTAGCTCACTCTTGAAAGCATCCAGAGAACCTGCCTCCACCGCCCTCTGAGGCAGAGAATTACACAGACTCGCCACTCTCTGTGAGAAAAAATGTTTCCTCGTTTAACTTCAGTACACGTGATAATAAACTAAACTAAACTGTCTTTGACATTTCCCTTCCTGAGAAAGTAGATAAGTAAGTACGTTTATTGGCCAAGAATTCACATACAAGGAATTTGCCTTGGTGCTCCGCCCCATGGAAAAGGTTATGACTGTCTACCCCTATCCAGCCCTCTCATAATTTTATACGCTTATGGGCCTGTCCTAATTATGTTACTTTTTCGGCGACTGCCGGCACCCGTTATAGGTCGTTGCAGGTCACCGAAAATTTTCAACATGTTGAAAATCCAGCGGCGACCAGAACAAGGTACGACTCTTTGTGCGACTATTCACGACCATACAGGCTTCACCCCGCGCGCGACATGTCACCGATGTGTCACCTGTATGGTTGTGAGTATTCTCCTCAGTCGCCCAAAGAGTCATAGTGTCTCTCTGGTCACCGCTGGATTTTCAACACAAAAAAGTCACATAAGTGGGACAGGCCCATTAGAGTTCATGTTCATAAGATCATGTGATAGTAGCAGAATTAGGTCATTCGGCCCATCAAGTCTACTCTGCCATTCAATCATGGCTGATCTATCTCTCCCTCCTAACCCCATTTTCTTGCCTTCTCCCCATAACCCCACACAACTGCACCAATCAAGAAACTATCTTTGCCTTAAAAATATCCACTAACCTGGCCTCGATAGCCCTCTGTGGAAATGAATTCCACAGATTCACCACCCTCTGACTAAATAAATTTCTCCTCATCTCCTTCCTAAAGGAACGGCCTTTAATTCTGAGGCTATGACTATGGCTATGAAACATCCTCTCCACATCTGAGAAGAGGGTCTCGACCTAAAATGTCACCCATTCCTTCTCTCCAGAGATGCTGCCTGTCCCGCTGAGTTACTCCAGCATTTTGTGTCTATTTTTCGGTTTAAACAGCATCTGCAGTTCCTTCCCGCACTCTCCACACCCACTCTATCCAGGCCTTTCACTATTCGGTAAGTTTCAATGAGGTCCCCCACCACATCTTTATAAGCTCCAGCGAGTACAGGCCCAGTGCTGTCAAACGCTCATCGTATGTTAACCCACTCATTCCTGGGATCAATGTCGTATCATGATCTCTAGTTGTGGTGGAGATCATGATCAGGTAGAGCACTCACTCACCTGGAAAGGCTACGCAACATGGAGGCAGACAGCTGTGACAGATGTTCTTTTTGCTCATTTCCGATTTGTAAACTCTATTATTTGTTTGCTTCCATGATCTTTTCATTGCCTTGATAACCAATGCGGCAGTTCCCTTCTGCTAAAACATTAATCAACAACTTGACATATTTTCAAACACCACGCCCAACACCTCTGCTTTCAATTATCTCATTGCACTTGGATCCAGCCTGCCCTGGTTAGTCATTTCGTTGATCATCAGGTACACCCATTCTTACTCAAATATTTATATCAACACATAATTTTCTTCTCAAGCTCTGATGGATTTTGCCTTTCTTCCATTGCAACTGAATTTACCTTCTGGAGAAAAACTGGCGTAAAAAAAATTCATTGTAGGTGCTAATATTTCCACTTCACCTCCTGTACCGAAGGAATAATGTAGAGCCACATTTGCTGTCATTGAATCGTGCTGTTAAGCAGAAGCCTCATCTAGTTTTTTCATAGACACAGCGCGGAAACAAGCCCTTCGGCCCACCGAGTCCGCGCCGGCCAGCGATCCCCACACACTTACACTATCCTACACACACAGGGGACAATTTACAATTATACCAAGCCAATTAACCTACAAACCTGTACGTCTTTGAAGTGTAGGTGTGGAGACAGCAAAATTCTGGAGTAACTCAGTGGGACAGGCAGCATCTCTGGATAGAAGGAATGGGTGACATTTCGGGTCGAGGCACCTTCTTCAGACTGTCAGGGGAGAGGGAGATACAGAGACAAGGGAGTGTAAGGTGTGAAAACGAGTCAAAAGGGTTGGAGATCAAGGAAAATGTAGAATAGATCATTGTTAGCTAGGAGAAGGTAACAACAAAGCAAACGGAGATAAAAATGTAATGGAGGATACAGTTGATAGAAGCCTGGAGTCAAAGGATTAGATGGGTGTTTGCATTCAGAATAATGGGATGAGCTTCAAGGCAGAGAGAGGCTAGGGCAAAGAGACATGAGGTTTCTAAATCAGAGCCATGGAGAACATTGACTAATGTGCTTTCCCCACACTCTGTGATCAGGCTTCTGAACGGTCCCTCCATAAGCTAGGTACTGTCCGATTCACCTCTATCCCATTGCCGATATTGGATATTGTCTACAGAATGGCAAGTTGGTGCAGTGGCGTGGCATATTGGCGCAGCTGGTAGAGCTGCTGCCTCACAGCACCAGAGGACCTGGTACAATCCTGACCTCAGGTGCCTGTCTGTGTTGAGTTTGCACATTGTCCCTGTTTCCTGCGGGTCCTTCCATTTCCTCCCACATCCCAAACCCGTGCTGGTTTGTAGGTTAATTAGTCTCTGTGAATTGCCCCGAGTATGTCGGGAGTGGATGAGAAAGTGGGAGAGCGTAGGACTAATGCGAACGGTTGTTCGATGGTTGGTGTGGACTCGGTGGGCCGAAGGGCCTGTTTCCGTGCTGTATCTCCGAACAATGTTGAGAACCACCTTCATTCTGCACTTCATACTTTCCCCTTTGCTCTACCTTTTAAAGTTGAATTTGGCTTGATTATATTTACATACAGCATTATCTGATCAGATAGCATAGAAAGCAAAGCTTTTCTCTGTACTTCGGTACATGGGCCAACAATAAACCTAAACCTGAGCCTGTACAAGAATTAGTTTAGTTTGGAGATACAGCGTTGAAAGAGGCCCTTTGGCCCAACGAGTCCACGCCGACCAGCAATCCCCGTACACTAGCACTATCCTGCACGCACTAGGGACATTTTTTTCATTTATACCAGGTGCAAACATGTACGTCTTTGGAGTGTGGGAGGAAACCAAAGATCTCGAAGAAAACCCAAACAGGCCCCGGGGAGAACGTACAAACGCCATACAGACAGCACCCGTAGTCAGGATCGTAAGACAGCAACTCTACCGCTGCGCCAACGTGCCGCCCATAATTTGGCTTCTTTGTATTCATGCACAGCATTATCTGATCAGATAGAATGCAAAAAAAATCTTTTCACTGTACTTGGGTACACCTGCCAATAATAAAGCTAGATCTTGCTGGAGATCATGCAAGCTAAGGCACCAGTGGAAATGCCATAATGTTAGTTGATTCCAGAGCTTATGGATTGTAAACGGAAAGAAAGAGCAAAGATTTCATTGGAGACACAAAGAACTGCAGATACCAGAATCTTGCGTAGAACGGTGGATCCGTTTGATTTGTACGTGTGTCAGCGTTATGGGGAGAAGGCAGGAGAATGGGGTTGATAGGGAGAGATAGATCAGCCATGATTGAATGGCGGAGTAGACTCGATGGGCCGAATGGCCTAATTCTGCTCCTAGAACTTATGAACACAAAGTGCTGAAGTAACTCAGTGGGTCAGGCATAGGGTTGCCAACTGTCCCGTATTAGCCGGGACATCCCGTATATTGGACTAAATTGATTAGTCCCATACGGGCCTACCCTTGTCCTGTATTTGACTGTTACTACTCGGGTCGAGGGGACTGTCGGGTCGGAGCGCCGCGTCCGGCCCTGCCTCACCCGTCCCGGCATAGTGCAGCCCATGGAGTGCAGCAGCAGCAGCAGCAGCGCCTCGCCCGTGGTCCCGTCGGTCGGCAGCCCGGCCAGCTGTCTGACCTTCGCTTACCGCCGACACCACCACCCCTCCTTCTCATGGCCGGTCATTGGTTCATAAGTTGGATGAGGTGCCGGACTTTGCGCGTGACGTCGCGCGGCCCGGGCCAAAACCCCTCAGATGGCCCGCCGGCTGGGCTTTGTGTGCAGTCCAGCACCCGGGCCAACTCATCATTCACCCAGCCACGGCCGAGTCGGTCAACGAATTGCCGTCGGGAATTTGTCCCTTATTTTGACCTTTTGTCCCTTATTTGGGAGTGAGAACGTTGGCAACCCTAGTCAAGCAGCATCCCTAGAGGGCAGGGATGGCAACGTTTTGGGTCAGTACCCTTCTTCAGACTTTATTGTTTTCGGGATTTCATTGGTTTCAAATTTGTTAGTAAGAATAAAAAATTTAAAAAAGCACGTCTTAGTTTCGCAGAATAATTACATATTTTCTAGATAGCTGCTACACAAAGAAACAACAGTACTGCTTTTCCTTAACTCAAGCCTGCTAATTATTGGTAATTACCTTGAGCATCATTCTAAACCATTGGAACGATTTCGAGGGATGCGAGCCAAATGCAGGGAAGTGGGAGTAGCTTATGGTCGGCATGGACGAGTTGGGCCGAAGGGCCTGATTCCATGCTGTATGACTTTATCTATGACTATCTACCAATCCATTTATTTTAGATAGTTGATTAATTTGAAATTTGTCATTGAATCATCCATAATAGCTCTGTGTCAAGTAAAATGACACTGCAATTATACAATTTAATCAGTGGTTTACCAACTTCACCAGATATGCTGATAAAGAAAATTCATTCGAGCAATTCAAGTTTTGTTGCACAACCAACTCCAGGCCTCAATTTGTTTGCAGAAGGAGGAGAAACATTCACAACTTAGTCCATGTGTTTTCCTGGTGCTTTCTCTAACTATATGCTAGTTTAGGTGACTTTTATTCTATTTGCAGATCAAACAAGGACGCGTGTGTGCAAGCACCACAATGCCCAGGCCTTCTGCATAGTCAGGCAGAGTTTAAAAATACCTCCAAATCTCTGGCTATGGTGAGGGTTATAGAGTCAAAAAGTCATAGAGTCACACAGTGCGGAGACAGGCCCTCTGGCCCAACACGACCAACATGTCCCATCTACACTGGTCCCATCTGCCTGTGTTTGGCCCACATCCCACTGAACCTGTCCTATCCATGTGCCTGTTCAAATGTTTCTTAAGAGGTGCTTCAACCTACCTCCTCTGGCAGCTCGTTCCATACACCCACCACCGTTTGGGTGAAAAGGTCACCCCACAAGTTCCCATTAAATCTTTCTCCCCCTCACCGTAAACCCATATCCTCTGGTCCTTAATGTTCATTATCTCACAGTTTTGTGCACCTCTATAAGATCACCACACATCCTCCTGCACTCCAAGTATTAAAGCACTTGCCTGCTCAACCTCTCCCTATAGCTCAGGCCCTTGAGTCCTGGCAACATCATTTGTAAATCCTCTCTGCACCCTTTCCAGCTTGACAAAGTCTTTCCCATAACATGGGTGACCAAAACGGAACACATTACCCTAAATGTGGCCTCACAATCATCTTTGATGAGACCTTCGACATTCAGCTGTAGTATCCCAGCATCCTTGCCTTTGACGGCAACTGCCGCCCGCTCTGAAAAGAGCGTGAAGCTTGGCTCAAGGCTGCGATACACAGTCTTTGTCCTATCCTTGGTTTGGTTTTGTGTTATCGGTATCTGTCTCCACGAAGAATTCCACGAGAGAAGACTAACTGGATTAACAGGAGAGACCGCGAGAAGGTTGCCGACAACTCTCTCAGATGTGGATGCAGATGTTGACACAGAGACAACAACTTGGCTGCTCAACACCCAGCTTGAGATCTAACTATTCCTTTGGTTTCTGTTTCATTCGCAAGAAGCAGACAATCATCTTACATAAAACTGGCGTGTAGGAAGGAACTGCAGATGCTGGTTTAAACCGAAGATGGTTTAGAAAGATGGAGTAACTCAGCGGGACTGGCAGCATCTCTGGCGAGAAGGAATGGGTGACATTTTCGGTCGAGACCTTTCCTCAGTCTGTATGCTCGTGGTCTTGCCAAGGCAAAGTGAAATGTAGTTACAGGTAGACTCCAGCAATTTACATTCTCAGCAGAAGTGCCAAACGCATTTGGTACCAATCATACTTTGTAATCAATCATGTTGTACATAATAATTCAAATGTGTAATGCCTGCCTTTCAAGCTGTAGCAGCAGATTTTTATATCGTTCAAGAGATTACTCTCTCTAGCCGCTAAGTGGACTGCATGGTTAAGGGGAATGTCGTTATACGCATGCGAGCTCTCCGTCGGGGACCTTCAGAGCTTCTTCACAGATAAATCTTCATAACACAGATTTTGATTAATATATTCTTTATTGTTGATGAAAAACAATAAGGTACATCCAAACTTCTTCGGACTCGTACACTATAATCTTCATCGAACTCCAGCTTATCGCTTTAAAGGTTAGAAAACTCCTCGCGTCTCCGTTACACTTCGCATGGTCCAAGGGTAAACCTTCCCCATGCTGGTCCAAAACTAAACTAAAAACTAAGCTTCTACGCAAGAAACTTAACTCCAAACACGCCCTAAAATACGTCATAAATCCCACCCACAATATAACGTGCAGTCTAAAATTTAAAGACACATGCCATGATTAATGACACACAAAACAAGCCAAATGGCCACTACACAAGCCAATGTGTCTAACTCTGGCTCACAACCATGGCAAGCTTACATCGTCCCATGGAAAGTGCAGAGGAGATTTAATAGAATTATTACCAAGGATGATAGAGTTCAATGAAAATTCAACAATTACCAAATATACCATAGAAATTAGTATTCATATCCTTCCAACAGAAAATGTTAAGGAGAGGTTTTATAGATTTTTTTTTTTTTAACTCCAAAGGGTTTTGGTAAAGTGACTGCTGAGAAATGTTCTTCAGTGGCAGAAAATTTAATTTTCAGACTGTGTGGATTTAAGGTAATTGATTTTAAAAAGAGGTAGTGCGAAGAGAAAGTAAATTACTTTGTAAATGGATACGATCAGGAACATCGCAACAGAAAAGGTGGTGGAAGCAGATTCAATAATAGTTTTCGAAATTTAATTGGATATATTCTTGAAACGGAAACATTTTGCAGTTGAGGGGTGAGAGTGGGGGCATGATTCTAATACCTAACTAAGTATGTGTAGAAAGGAACTGCAGATGCTGGTTTAAACCGAAGATAGACACTGTGTCTGGAATTTAGAAGAATGAGAGGGGATCTTATTGAAACATATAAGATTGTTAAGGGTTTGGACACGCGAGAGGCAGGAAACATGTTCCCGATGTTGGGGGAGTCCAGAACCAGGGGCCACAGTTTAAGAATAAGGGGTAAGCCATTTAGAACGGAGACGAGGAAACACTTTTTCTCACAGAGAGTTGTGAGTCTGTGGAATTCTCTGCGTCGGTGGAGGCCGATTCTCTGGATACTTTCAAGAGAGAGCTAGATAGGGCTCTTAAAGATAGCGGAGTCAGGGGATATGGGGAGAAGGCAGGAACGGGGTACTGATTGGGGATGATCAGCCATGATCACATTGAATGGCAGTGCTGGCTCGAAGGGCCTACTCCTGCACCTATTGTCTATTGTCTATAAAATGTTGGAGTAACTCAGTGGGTCATGTTGCATCACTTCAGAATACCAAAATAAGTATACTTTTATCAAAGAATACTGCATACTGTTATACTCTTATACTGAACCACTCTACCACAACTGGAGAGCAGTCCTAAACTACTATCTACCTCATTGGTGACCCTCAGATTATCTTTGCTCGAACTTTACTAGCTTTACCTTGCACTAAACGTTATTCCCCTATCGTGTATCTATAAACTGTAAATGGCTTGATTGTAAACATGTATTGTCTTTCCGCTAACTGGTTAGCACGCAACAAAAGCTTTTCACTGTACCTCGGTACACGTGACAATAAACTAAACTAAATCTGAGAAGAGCTAGAGAGGGCAAAATGAGATGAATGTCCTTCATCTATTCTGTAGCATTTATTCCCACCAGGATATGCACAAGCCTGGGACACAAGGGCACAAACCAGGCTCTCCACCACCAATGGGCTGCCTGTCCTGCTGAGTTACTCGAGCATTTTGTGTCTATCATCAGTGTAAACCAGCATCTGCAGTTCCTTCCTACACATTTTCTCTCCACCAATAAGTGGAATATCTGTAAATAGAAACATAGAAAATAGGTGCAGGAGTAGGCCATTCGGCCCTTCGAGCCAGCACTGCCATTCAATATGATCATGGCTGATCATCTAAAATTAGTACCCCGTTCCTGCTTTTTCCCCATATCCTTTGTTTCCTTTATCTCTACAAGCTAAATTCAACTCTCACTTGAAAACATCCAGTGAATTGGCCTCGACTGCCTTCTGTGGCAAATTCCACAGACTCAGAACTCTACGGGTGAAAAGAGATACAGTGAAAAGAGCACGGCAGATTTGCTGGCTCACAGCGCTAGAGTCCCGGGTTCGATCCTGACCACAGGTGCCGTCTGTACGGAGTCTGTACGTTCTCCCCGTGACAGCGTGGGCTTTCTCCGGGTGCTCTGGTTTCCTCCCACATTGTCCCTGTTTTGGAGGATAGAACTAGCGTACGGGTAATCGTTGGTCACCGTGGACTCGGTGGGCCGAAGAGCATGTTTCCATTCTGCATCTCTATACTAAAGCAAACTAAAAGACTAAACTAGCAGAAGAATTCCCTTAGTCTTCAGATCATGGGTGCTCAGTGGTGAGGATTAAGGAAGTACAGCAAGGATCTGAAGATTTTTTAAAAAAGGAGTGGAAGGGGTTGGTGAGGAACATTGGAATCAGTGGAAGATAGACACAAAATGCTGGAGTAACTGAGCGGGACAGGCAGCATCTCTGGAGAGAAGGAATGGGTGACGTTTTGGGTCGAGACCCTTCTTCAGACTGATCAGTGTGCCGGTCCCGCTAAGTTACTCCAACATTTTGTGTCTATCTTCGATTTAAACCAGCATCTGCAGTTCTTTCCTACACGCAGTGTTTTCTCTGAGCCTAAAACGTGCTCATCTACAGATCGCTGAACCGCACTCCAATACAATCTTTACTTTTTAACCCACCACACCATCTTCAACTCATTAACCTTCTGAACTCAAACCCTCATGAGGTTCGACCTCTGTGAGATCTCCAAACACGTTGGTGAGGCCGCATTTAGAGTAATGTGTTCAGTTCTGGACACCATGTTAATGGAAAGATGTTGTCAAGTTCGAAAGCACGCAGAGAAGATTTACAAGGATGTTGTCAGGACTCGAGGGCCTGAGCTATAGGGAGAGGTTGAGCAGGCTAGGACTCTATTCCCTTGAGCACAGGAGGATGAGGGGTGATCTTATAGAGGTGTACAAAATGATGAGAAGAATAGATCGGGTAGATGCACTGAATCTCTTGCCCAGAATAAGGGAATCGAGAACCAGAGGGCATAGGTTTAAGGTAAAGGGGGAAAGATTTTATAGGAATCTGAGGGGTAACTTTTTCAAATTACACAAAGGGTGGTGGGTGTATGGAACGAGCTGCCTGAGGAGGTAGTTGAGGCAGGGACTATTGCAACGTTTAAGAAACAATTATACAGGTGCATGGATTGGACAGGTTTAGAGGCCAAATGTAGGCAAGCGGGAACGGTGTAGATGGAACATGTTGGTCGGTGTGGGCAAGTCTGTAACCTCCTCTCCCCCCCCCCCCCTCTACTACCATGCCTGGCACACCTCACCCTTCACCCAATATCACACTCCACACCCCCTGCAATCTCTGATCCACATCTCTCATGGTCTTCATACCTTTCCACGCAGTTATCCAAATCCTTCACTGTCCTACACTGTGTTCTACTCCACATATCCAGGATCTAATCCTGAGCTACTCTCCTGTTCAACAGCAAAACAGGAAGTATGGATCCCTAACCAGCCTGAAGAAGGGTCTCGACCCGAAGCGTCGCCCGTTCCTTCTCTCCAGAGATGCTGCCTATATACTGGACATGTTTGCATGGGTAGGTATTTCCAATTGGGAGGATGAGCAGAGAGTCTTGGAAACCAAAAACAAGCTGCTGGAAGTCAAATCAAATCAAGTTTATTGTTATATACACAAGTGCCGCCTTCCGCAAAAGGCATTGGAGGACAATTCACTGGATGATTTCAAGAGAGAGTTAGATTTAGGGCTAACAGAATCAAGGGATATGGGGAGAAAGCTGATTTTGGATGATCAGCCATGATCATATTGAATGGCGGTGCTGGCTCGAAGGGCCGAACGGCCTACTTTTGCACCTATTTTCTGTTTTCCATGTTCTCTCAGTGACCTACAGGTTCAATGAAAATCTTGCTTGAAGCAGCATCACAGGCACCTAGACTCAGACGACAAACAAAAATATAAATGATACATAAAAATGCACATATTCTATCATACAGTGAAAAGAAAAACACTGTGATCAAGACATTAGTGCAAATTCGTGCAAAAGAGGGTTAGAAGGAACATTGGAAGGAGCTAGAGGGTGGTGAATCTGTGGAAGAGTTAAAATTGGCATGTCGTAAAGGTAATACTACGGTTGCTATGGGGGATTTCAACATGCAGGTAGACTGGGTAAATCAGGTTGTTACAGGACCCCAAGAAAGGGAGTTTGTGGAGTGTTACTCCAGCTTTTTGTGTCTATCTTCGGCTCATCCGCAGTTCCTTCCTAAACAAAACAGGCTTGTCAGTCGAGCTGTATTTTAGGTATTAAACCTGCTGAAGCTGTTAAACAACACCTGCACTGACTTACTGGAGAGTATCCGGCAAATCTAATTTTTGCATCCAAAATCATCCTTCAGAGCCTGTCGGTATTGGGGCCCGCTTACATCAATCTGATTTCCATATGGCATGTCCAGTTCCCGACTTATAATCACATTTAATACTTTTCATGCACGACAATGCTAACTATATCCTGCATTCTGTATCTTCCCCCTTTGCTCTATCTATTGCACTTGATTGTATTTTTGTATCTGATCTGTCTGGACAGCATGCAGGGATGTAATGCTGAGGCTCTCTCTGTAAGGCGCTGGTCAGGTCACATTTAGAGTACTGTGAGCAATTTCTGAGGAAGGATATGCTGGCCCTCGAGAGGGTCCAGAGATAATGATCCCAGGAATGAGTGGGTTACCATATGATGAGCTTTTGTCAGCACTGTCAGCGTTTGTCAGTACTCGCTGGAGTTTAGAAGATTGAGAGGGGAGGGGGACCTCATTGAAACATACAGAATAGTGAAAGGCCTGGATACGGAGAGGATGTTTCCACTAGTGGGAGGGTCTAGGACTAGAGATCATAGTTTCAGAATTAAAGGACTTTCCTTTCGGAAGGAGATGAGGAGGAATTTCTTTAGTCAGAGGGTGGTGAATCTCTGGAATTCTCTGTTGTACAGGGTCTTGGTGAGACCACACCTGGTGTATTGCGTACAGTTTTGGTCACCAAATCTGAGGAAAGACATTCTTGCCATAGAGGGATTACAGAGAAGGTTCACCAGACTGATTCCTGGGATGTCAGGACTTTCATATGAAGAAAGACTGGATAGACTCGGCTTGTACTCGCTAGAATTTAGGAGATTGAGGGGGGATCTTATAGAAACTTACAAAATTCTTAAGGGGTTGGACAGGCTAGATGCAGGAAGATTGTTCCCGATGTTGGGGAAGTCCAGGACAAGGGGTCACAGTTTAAGGATAAAGGGGAAATCTTTTAGGACCGAGATGAGAAAAACATTTTTCACACATAGAGTGGTGAATCTCTGGAATTCTCTGCCACAGAAGGTAGTTGAGGCCAGTTCATTGGCTATATTTAAGAGGGAGTTAGATGTGGCCAAATCAATGGATATTTTTAAGGCAGAGATAGATAGATTCTTGATTAGTACATGTGTTAGGGGTTATGGGGAGAAGGCAGGAGAATGGGGTTAGGAGGGAGAAATAGATCAGCCTTGATTGAATTGCGGAGTAGACTTGATGGCTGAATGGCCTAATTCTGCTCCTATCAATAGACAATAGACAATAGGTGCAGGAATAGGCCATTCAGCCCTTCAAGCAAGCACCGCCATTCAATGTGATCATGGCTGATCATCCACAATCAGTACCCCGTCCCTGCCTTCTCCCCATGTCCCCTGACTATCTTCAAGAGCTCTATCTAGCTCTCTCTTGAAAGTATCCAGAGAACCGGCCTCCACCGCCCTTTGAGGCAGAGAATTATGACCATATGACCATATGAAAACAATGCTTTTCATTGTACCTGGGTACATGTAACAATATTAAACCTAAACCTAAATCTTGTCTTAAGTTGCTATTTCAATGATTTGATTTGAGTTGCAATGGTAACTGACTCAGCACATCAGGAAATTGTGTTCAAGCATTTCCACTGGGAGAGAAGACGTTTAGTTTTTGATTCACCAGGATTGTTGGTACGATTCTGTTAATGTTGAGGAAGGAACTGCAGATGCTGGTTTGCACCGAAGATCGAAACAAAATGCTGGAGTAACTCAGCGGGAAGGCAGCATCTCTGGATACAAGGAATGGGTGACGTTTCAGACTGTCCCAATTCTGTTAATGTGTGGTCTTTTGATAATGATTCAACTTGTTATAGTGCAAGTTATAGTGCAGAAGGCCATTTTCCTAGCTTCAGGTCTCTTGCGCAAATCAGTCGTCATGGACATGTTTCCATGGGTAGGTATTTCCAATTGGGAGGATGAGCAGAGAGTCTTGGAAACCAAAAACAAGCTGCTGGAAGTCAAATCAAATCAAGTTTATTGTTATATACACAAGTGCCGCCTTCCGCAAAAGGCATTGGAGGACAATTCACTGGATGATTTCAAGAGAGAGTTAGATTTAGGGCTAACAGAATCAAGGGATATGGGGAGAAAGCTGATTTTGGATGATCAGCCATGATCATATTGAATGGCGGTGCTAGCTCAAAGGGCCGAACGGCCTACTTTTGCAATTATTTTCTGTTTTCCATGTTCTCCAAGTACAGTGACCTACAGGTTCAATGAAAATCTTGCTTGAAGCAGCATCACAGGCACCTAGACTCAGACGACAAACAAAAATATAAATGATACATAAAAATGCACATATTCTATCATACAGTGAAAAGAAAAACACTGTGATCAAGACATTAGTGCAAATTAGTGCAAAAGAGGGTTAGAAGGAACATTGGAAGGAGCCAGAGGGTGGTGAATCTGTGGAAGTGTTAAAATTGGCATGTCGTAAGGGTAATACTACGGTTGTTATGGGGGATTTCAACATGCAGGTAGACTGGGTAAATCAGGTTGTTACTGGACCCCAAGAAAGGGAGTTTGTGGAGTGCCTCCGTGATGGATTCTTAGAGCAGCTTGTACTGGAGCCCACCAGGGAGAAGGCAATTCTGGATTTAGTGATGTGTAATGAACCGGATTTGATAAGGGAACTTGAGGTTAAGGAGCCATATTGAGGTTAAGTGACCATAATATGATAAGTTTTAATCTACAATTTGATAGGGAGAAGGGAAAATCGGAGGTGTCAGTATTACAGTTGAACAAAGGGGACTATGGAGCCATGAGGGACGAACTGGCCAAAGTTGACTGGAAAGAGATCCTAGCAGGGATGACAGTGGAACAACAATGGCAGGTATTTCTGGGAATACTACAGAAGGTGCAGGATCAGTTCATTCCAATGAGGAAGAAATATTCCAAGGGGAGTAAGGGGTGACCGTGGCTGACAAGGGAAGTCATGGACAGCATAAAAATAATAGAGAATAAGTACAACTTGGCAAAGATGAGTGGGAAGCCAGAGGACTGGGTAACATTTAAAGAGCAACAGAAGATAACTAAAAAGGCAATACGGGGAGAAAGGATGAGGTACGAAGGTAAGCTAGCCAAGAATATAAAGGAGGATAGTAAAAGCTTCTTTAGGTATGTGGAGGAAAAAATTATTTCAGATCAAAGTTGGACCCTTTATTATGGGGAACAAGGAAATGGCAGATGAGTTGAACAGGTACTTTGGATCCGTCTTCACTAAGGAAGATACAAACAATCTTCCTGATGTATGAGTGGTCTTAGGACCTGGGGTGACGTAGGAATGGAAGGAAATCCACATTAGGCAGGAAATGGTGTTGGGTAGACTGATGGGACTGAAAGCTGATAAATCCCCAGGCCTGATGGTCTGCATCCCAGGGTACTTAAGGAAGTGGCTCTAGAAATCGTAGACACATTGGTGATAATTTTCCAATGTTCTTTAGATACAGGATCAGTTCCTGTGGATTGGAGGGTAGCTAATGTTATCCCACTTTTTAAGAAAGGCAGGAGAGAGAAAGCAGGGAATTATAGACCAGTTAGTCTGACATTGGTGGTGGGGAAGATGCTGGAGTCAATCATAAACGATGAAATAGCAGCACATTTGGATAGCAGTAACAGGATCGGTCCGAGTCAGTATGGATTTGCGAAGGGCAAATCATGCTTGACTAATCTTCTGGAAATCTTTGAGGATGTAACTAGGAAAGTGGACAAGGGAGAGCCAGTGGATGAGGACTACCTGGACTTTCAGAAAGCATTTGATAAGGTCCCACATAGGAGATTAGTGGGCAAAATTAGGGCACATGGTATTGGGGGTAGAGTGCTGACATGGATAGAAAATAGTGAGATTAAACGAGAACTTGCCAGTTTGAAGTTTGATCTTTATTTTATGAGGAGTTACGATGAGAGATTACGTGACGAAGCCGTCAACCCGCATACGTGTCAATCTTCAAAGCAGCGGTGTGAAATCACAGATAACAGTAGTTGACCTAAACATAGTAAGATTGGAGAGAACTAGAACTACCAGCTGAACTTTTTATGAGGAGGGTTGGGAGTGGAGGGCACGTAATCCCTCATCGTAACACCTCATAAAATAATGATCAAACTTCAAACTGGCAAGTTCTCGTTTAATCTCACTATTTTACTTCGGAGTCACGTGAGTGACTACGTGAAGACTTTAAAGCTCTGTGATTTCATGCCGGATACGAGTCCAGGCGTCACACACTGCATCAATTGACCATGGATGAGTGAAAAAGATTAATGTATTCAGACATCACATAGTTTGCTAAAATGCTGATGCTTAATCATCAAATGAAATTAATAGTGACCCTTCCCGTCCTGGGGGAAACTATGAAACAGAACATAAATGGAATTGGCAAATACACCCATTCTGGCAATGGGTATTATAAGAATTGGAAAATTTGTTCGTTTGACCATCCTACAGCCGCTAGGATGTGGTCCAGTGGTATGTACATAACCCTGCTGCTGACGTTGTAGCAGCCCTAGTGGAGTGAGATTAGAAAATATTAGTATTTACTCCTGCATAAGCCAAGACCCGTTTTGACCACCTGGAGATGGTCTGGATTGATATCTTTTATGAGGTTTTTAGTAACTAACAATCATTGCTAGTGCAGAGCCTCTAAGGCTCTAGGTGACCTTGACGTATTGTTGTAAAAGTGTGACCACACACAACCAAAGGTCCATGGGGTATGCCATGAGAAAATGTTTGGGACCTGACGCCCCTGGTCTGCTCTGCTTAACTACATCATAAAACATAAAATATATATTATTAGCAGATGTAACCATCCTGTCCAGTCGCAATTTAAGTAGTGGCTGGACTAGTTGCACTGAGACTAGCGCCACGAGCATAACCACTTTGTAAGTGAGTTGACCAGGGATAGAGATGTAGTTGGGCCCTACTGGCGAAGCAGTTTAAGAACAATGCTAACATCCCATATCTCCAAGTACCTGGGCCTGGGAGAATTTGCGTTAAAGATATCCTTTATAAATCTGAATATCAGAGGGTGAGACCCGACAGAGTGTGTCCCGATCGCTGCAGCAACTATGATGAGGAAGCACGTTGGCACCGTAACTTAATTAATTGTCAAAAGACCCATCTGAAAATGAACTCCGAGACGTTAGTTATCCGTGCCGTATTATATGTAACATTGGCATGAAACAAAACACTTACCATCTCCTGATGAGGAAAAAGTGCTGCTTTCTCAGTGCTATCCCTGCACTCTGCAGTGAGCACATACATAGATTGGTCTGGCAACCCGTGCCGCCGAACGGTTCTGAGAGTCTGCAAGTCTATAAATTGATTTAATCATGCAGAGGATGGTCTCCCGAGTCACGGGGTGAACCACCAATTTTTTGTGTTTAGGATAACCAAATAGGTCCTATATCATTCCCAACATTAGCAGGAACCATGCCTACATAGGCCATTCAGGCAGTACGAAAATGCCTGAGGCGAGATCTTGCTGGATTTTGTGCAAGGCAAAATGGAGGAAAGACATAAAGAACATTCCTCCTCAGTGTAGCGAGAATACATCTATTGCCACTGTGCCACATATTTTGCAATGGTGAGAGAGCCTGGATGCAAAACATATTGATATTCGGTGTTCCATCGAAGCACAATGTCATTAAATAATAATAATAATATCTTTTATTGTCATTGCACATCAGTGCAACGAGATTTAGTATGCAGCTCCACCGATGTACAAAAAAAGTAAAATAAATAAGCAAGCAAGCTGAGTGACGTGACCATCCGAGGGAGACTGTCCAGGGGGGGTGGGTGGGGGGGGGCACTCAGCAGGGCCGGTTCAGAGCCACTATAGCTCTTGGAATAAAGCTGTTTCTGAGTCTGGAGGTTCGGGCGTAGAAGGCCTTGTAACGTCTGCCGGAGGGAAGTAGTTCAAACAGTCCGTTACAAGGGTGTGATGAGTCCTTATGGATGCTGACGGCCTTCACAATATGTTGTATCACAACATTCTGTGTTGTCATGGATTTTTACATGATGATACCCCTAGTGTCTTATAGGTAGTTGATACCATATAACTGAAAATAGGTAACTCACCCATCCGCCTCCGTAACTAGAGATGGTATTCGTAATTTCATCTTTGAGTACTAGCATCAGTTTGAAATATAACTAAAGAGTTACTGAGCAATGTTAGTTCTGATAATGCAGAGGCCCAAATGCACAGCTGAAAACACAGCCGCTATATTGCCAATTACTCTTGATGACTAGAGGCTGCTTTATAATAACAAGGTTGTTGTAGGCTTTAATTAATTCCCATCTCTTGCCGCAGGGCAGAGTCACAGCAAATTAATAGTTAAAGGTAAATCACAACAATCAATAACTCTAGTTGGTATCAACTTAAATTTAACTGGATGGATGCCGAAACAGTTAATTTTAGCAAAATACAGCGTTTTAGAATCATGTAGATGGCCATAAAAAGTGTTTTTGAGCTCTAAGCAGCCCAAGCACCGGTTTTGCTATGTTCACTTTATCATTTGTACAAAAAATAAGTATTACCAACTTGTAAATGGTCCACATATCCCATGTTTCGGAAAGAACCAGACCCACCTACCTTCATGGTTACCGGTGGTCTTATGGTAAGCTCAAAGGCCCCTGATGCGGGTTCTATTTCCGTCCTTGATTGGAGAGTAGGACTGGCAGGGTACGTGTATTCCGTATTTTTCCTGAGACCGGCTTGGGCCTTGGCCTAAAAGCCCTCTGCCCAGCTTGCTGGCTGCCACCAGCTTCAGTGAACGGCTTACTGCCGATGGAGGCGTGGGGTGTATTGTCGCCGAAACGATGAGGCTGTTCTTGTAGTTTGACAGCTTTAGCTCCCTCATGCAGGTCTCACCTGTTGAATAGATTTACCTGAAGAGAAGATTCGGTGGCTGGTTTCCTGGGGTCCATGCCCCTCCAACGTCACCCCTGATAGTGCTGTTCACTGCCGGTACTTTCAGGAACTCCAGTATGTGCCACGGACTAACACTGAGTTTGGAGTCAGTTACACACTGACCCCGACTGCTCCCCTGCTCGGAGAGGGAGACAGTGTTGCAGCCCTGTACACAGGTGCTATTGCCGCGGGCCCCGAGGAGACCTGCGCTGATATGGCCTCTCCATGGACCATATCCTTCGTGCCTGGTGGTATGCTCCCGGTTATTCCTCCGAACTCCGAGTCAGACAGAACTGCTCCCCTCCTCAGAGAGGGAGACAGTGTTGCAGCCCTGTACACAGGTGCTGTTGCCGCGGGCCCCGCAGAGACCGCGGTGATATAACTCCCTCCTTGGAGCATACCATTGTGGACCACCTCTCCATCAGGTGCTCCATGTGGGTTAGACGTCCGAAGAACGTTACCCATTGAAGGAGGGGATCCTCTGCATCAGGAATCCTCCTGGCCCGACTCCTTTGAGTCAACGGGCCGTGCAGATTTTCTCCTTGGCTAACCCTCCGAGCGGGTTTGCCAAGGTGCTGCCGGCACCAGTCTGAAGCCGCTGGCTCCACCGCCAGCGACTCTGAAGGCGAATCTTGACCGCTGCCGCTACCCGCACTTCCGCGGTCTCCGTAGCCGGTTTCCTGCGGTCTCCGTAGCCGGGATTCCCCGAGGTCGTGACCGGGATTCCCCACGGTCCGTGACTGGGACGTGGTCCATAAAGGTTTCTCCGCGGCCTGTCCCGACTTCGCCCCGAAATCCAGCAGGAACTCTGTAAAAGAGATTCCTGCAGAGAAACATAACCTGGAAAGTTAAAAAATTACCTTGCAGGTTTAAACTTACCGCTGGCAGGAGCAGCGCACCTGCCAGTCAGCGTTGCACCATGCGTGGACGTAATGACGCGCATGCGGGTTGACGGCTTCTTCACTTAGTCACTCACGTGACTCCGAAGTAAAATTGGTTGGCAGACAGGAAACAAAGAGTAGAGATTAACAGGTCCCTTTCAGAATGGCAGGCAGTGACTAGTGGGGTACCGCAAGGCTCGGTGCTGGGACCGCAGCTATTTACAATATTTATTAATGATTTAGATGAAGGGAATACAAGTAACATTAGCAAATTTGCAGATGACACAAAGCTGGGTGGCAGTGTGAACTGTGAGGAGGACGCTATGAGAATGCAGGGTGACTTGGACAGGTTTTGTGAATGGGCAGTTACACGGCAGATGCAGTTTAATGTGGATAAATGTGAGGTTATCCACTTTGGTAGCAAAAATTGTGTCAAGTTGGGAAAAGGGGAAGTACAACGGGATCTGGGGTCCTTGTTCATCAGCCAATGAAAGTAAGCATGCAGGTACAGCAGGCAGTGAAGAAAGCAAATGGCATGTTGGCCTTCATAACAAGAGGGGTTGAGTATAGGAGCAAAGAGGTCCTTCTGCAGTTGTACAAGGCCCTAGTGAGACCACCCTTGGAATATTGTGTACAGTTTTGGTCTCTGTGTTTGAGGAAGGACATTCTTGCTATTGAGGGAGTGCAGCGTAGGTTCACAAGGTTAATTCCCAGGATGGTGGGACTCTCATATACTGAGAGAATGGAGCGGTTGGGCTGGTATACTCTGGAATTTCGAAGGATGATACGGAATCTTATTGAAACATATAAGATGATTAAGGGTTTGGACATGCTAGAGGCAGGAAACATGTTCCCGATGTTTTCCAGAATTCCCGAATTCTCTACCTCAGAGGGTGGTGGAAGCCGGTTCTCTGGATACTTTCAAGAGAGAGCCAGATAGGGCTCTTAAAGATAGCGGAGTCAGGGGATATGGGGAGAAGGCAGGAACGGTGTTCTGATTGTGGGTGATCAGCCATGATCACATTGAATGCAGTGCTGGGTCGAAGGGCCGAATGGCCTACTCCTGCACCTAATGTCTATTGTCTATTGCCTATAGAAGGCTGTGGAGACCGTCAATGGATATCTTTAAGTCAGAGATAGATATATTCTTGATTTGTATGGGTGTCAGAGGTTATGGGGAGAAGGCGGGAGAATGGGGTCTGAGAGAGAGAGAGATCAGCCATGATTGAATGGTGGAGTAGACTTGATGGGCTGAATGGCCTAATCCTGCTCCTATCATGTATGAACGTGAATCTCAACTGGAAGTCATGTACAAGCTGAGTGACCGGGGCTCTTTCCTGGGAGTGCAAATGTTAAACCTGTAACATCTGTAGTTCCTTATGCCTACGTTTTACCAGAATGCTGCCTGGATTGGAGGGTATAAACTCTAAAGAGGGCTTGGACAAATTTGGATTGTTTTTCTGGACGACCAGTGGTTGAGGAGAGACCTGATAGAAGTATATAAAATGATGAAGGCATAGATTGGGTAACATAGAAACATAGAAAATAGGTGCACGAGGAGGCCATTCGGCCTTTTGAGTAGACAGAACATTGCTCCCAGGGTGGAAATATCAATGACTAGAGGGTGTAGCTCCAAGGTGAGTGGGGTAAAGCTGAAAATGATATGTGCGGGGCAGGTTTGTTTACCCAGAGAGTAGTGGGTGTCTGGAATACACTGCCATGGGTAGTGAATGAATGAATGAATGAATGATACTCTATTGTCACAGGGTACCTTGGCACAGTGAAATACTTAGTTGCGCATACAACCTAGGCCAGTGGTTCTTAACCTTTTTGGCACAGTACGCGTATACGCAAACAAAATACTGTATTTTTTAGGTTCCTAAACATGTGCTCAACAAATTGATATGTTATTTGTGTCCCCTTCATGACCCCAGGCAAAGCCCCAAACGGGGGTCACGTCCCCCAGGCTAAGAACCACTGAGCAAGTGTCGCCACGTGTTGGCGAATGGTGGAGGCAGATACCTGGTGCCATTTAAGCGACTTTTGTATAGGCACACGGATGCGCAGGGAATGGAGGGATATGGCTACATATATCCAAAGACACACAGGTATGCAGGTTAATTGGCTTGGTAAATGTAAAAATTGTCGCTAATGGGTATAGGATAGTGTCAGTGTGCAACTAAACTTGCTGGCAGAGGAGATGAGTTTAACTTGGCATCATGTCCAGCATGGACATTGTGGGCCAAAGGGCCTGTCCCTGTGCCATACTGTTCTACATTCCATGTCTTAAGAAACAGTTTATGAGATGTTCAGATGCACAGAGTCTCTTGTCCAGAGTGGTAGATGCATAATCTCTTGCCCAGAGTAGGGGAATTGAGGGCCAGAGGACATAGGTTCAAGGTGAAGGGGTAAAGATTTAATAGGAATCTTAGGGGTAACTTTTTCGCACAAAGGGTGGTGGGTGTATGGAACAAGCTGCCAGATGAGGTAGTTGAGGCTGGGACTATCCCAACGTTTAAGAAACAGTTAGACAGGTACATGGATAGGACAGGTATGGAGAGATATGGACCAAGTGCAGGCAGATGGGACTACTGTTCCTGCGTTAACCGGTGTGGGCAAATTGGGCCGCCGAAGGGCCTGTTTCCACACTGTATCGCTCTATGACTCTATGTAGGCAGAGGAGATCAGTTTAACTTGGCATCGTGTCCGGCACGGACATTGTGGGCCGAAGGGCCTGTTACTGTGCCATACTGTTCTGTGTTCCATGTCCTAAGAAGCAGTTTATGAGATATCTGTGATCCATTAAGGACACCATGAGTTACTCCAGCATTTCGTTCCTATCCAAATTCTGATGGTCCACCCTATCTATGCCTCTCATCATTTTGTAACATAATAATTTTCTGATTTAATTTTGCAACAGTCCACTGAGCATTCGGTGTTTGAGCCACCAAAGGAGACCAAAAATGTGGCTATTCGGCAACACGTACTATCTACTGTTGGCATGGCTCATAACTCTCCATGCACTCATTAACAATGTGCCTACAATCAGAGTACACTGCTCTTAGGCAAGCAAAATTAATGGAACACAGTTAACAGCAACCAAGTGTGACAATGCACACCTCCAGATTCCGGAACAGTTTCTTCCCAGCTGTTATCAGGCAACTGAATCATCCTACCACAACCAGAGAGCAGTCCTGAACTAGAAGTGTGAAAACACACACCTCCAGATTCAGCAACAGTTTCTTCCCAGCTGTTATCAGGCAACTGAATCATCCCAGCACAACTAGAGAGCAGTGCTGAACTACTATCTACCTCATTGGTGGCTCTCGGTCTATCCTTGATTGGACTTTGCTGGCTTCACCTTGCATGAAACGTTATTCCCCTATCATGTATCTGTACACAGTGAATGGGTCGATTGTAATCGTATTATCTTTCCGCTGACCGGATAGCACGCAACAAAAGCTTTTCACTGTACCTCGATATACGTCACAATAAACTAAACTGAACCAGGTCCCTCGATTCACCGACAGCCCCACTTTTTCCAGTAATTCACCTTGGCCACAATACAAAAACAGATGCAACCACTAAAAGATCTCCAATGAACCAAACTTATCATTGAAATTTAAGCCAAAAATCAATAAATTGTATTTATGCTATTATTGTGCATGTTCTTCCTGTCCTCTGCTTCTTATGGCTCCTACTAGGCGTAAGAAAGAACTGCAGATGCTGGTAAAATCGAAGGTAGACACAAAATGCTGGAGTAACTCAATGGGTGAGGCAGCATCTCTGGAGAGAAGGAATGGGCGATGTTTCAGGTTGAGACCCTTCTTCAGACTCCTACTTATCTTTTGAGGTTGTCGAAGGAAAGTGCTTCTTCTATCCGAGTTAGATTTAGCTCTTAGGGCTAACGGAATCAAGGGACATGGGGAGAAAGCAAGAACGGGGTACTGATTCCGGATGATCAGCCATGATCATATTGAATGGCGGTGCTGGCACGTAGGGCCGAATGGCCTACTCCTGCACCTATTTTCTATGTTTCTATGTTACTATTCACAGGCTATTTTTAATCAGACTTTACTGGACTTTATCTTGCACTAAACGTTATTCCCTTTATCCAGTATCTGTATACTGTGGATGGCTTGATTATGGTGTCTGGCGCTGCAAGGCAGCAACTCTATTGCTGCGCCACCGCAAGTTAAGAACTCTACACCTACAGCTACCAGGACTTGAAAATGGTGCCAAATCTAGCGACTTTATATACTCTCCTAGTGTACTACTCCGATACATTTCTACTGTATCTGAGATGCTTATCTAAGATGTAACTTTGTGCTTATGTGTAGTGATATTTGCACACAAAAATGTATGTCACTGTACCTCGGTACATGTGACAAATAAAGTGCCATTGAACCATTGATAAAGGTCTTTCAAGAGAGGATTAGATCTAGCTCTAGATATGGGGGAAAAGCAGGAACGGGGTACTGATTTTAGATGATCAGCCATGATCATATTGAATGGCGGTGCTGGCTCGAAGGACAGAATGGCCTAGTCCTGCAACTGTTTTTCTGTGTTTCCATGTTAAACGATCCTACTGCAGCAGTGAAAAGTTTAAAGGAAATCATTTTGCAACAGTTTAGTGCAGCCATGTTGATTTTCCCTCTGTGATTCAACAAAGCAGCACGGTGGCACAGAGGTAGAGGTGCTGCCTTATGGCCCTGTTCCACTTTCCCGAGTTACTCACGAATTCTCCCGAGTTTTCCCCTTGATTCAAACTCGGAGAATGTCCGTAGCGAGTCCATAGGAGTCCATAGAGAGTCATTAGGAGGCCGTAGATATTTCGTAGCGGCTCGTAATGCGAGCCTTAGATACTCGGGGCATCAGGTAAGTCGGGAAGTTTTTTCAGCATGTTGAAAAATGTCCACGAGTATTACTATTACCGTATTTCTCCGAGTTTGAATCAAGGGGGAAACTCGGGAGAATTCGTGAGTAACTCGGGAAAGCGGGACAGGGCCTTAACAGCGTCAGAGACCCGGGCTCGATCCTGACTACGGGTGCTGTGTGTATGAGTTTGTACGTTCTCCCCGTGACCTGCGTAGGTTTTCTCCAGGAACTTCGGTTTGCTTCCACACTCCAAAGACGTACAGGTTTATAGGCTAATTGACTTGGTATAATTGTAACCAGAGAACAGTGCTGAACTATTATCTACCTCGTTGGTGTCCCTCGGACTACCCTTGATCGGACTTTGACAGCTTTATCTTGCACTAAACATTATTCCCTTATCATGCATCTGTACACTGTAAATGGCTCGATTGTAATCAGGTATCGTCTTTTCACTGTACCTCGGTACACGTGACAATAAACTAAACTGAACTGAACTGAAATTGTCACCAGAGTAAGTAGGAAACCGTTAATGTGCGGGGATCGCTGGTCGGCGGGGACTCAGTGGACCTAAGGTCCTGTTTACGTGCTGTATCTCTAAACTAAACTAAACTAAACTAAACTAAACAAAACTAAACTAAACATGCTGAAGTTCTCAACATAAAGCTCTTAAAATGAATTAGGCTAACTGAGCGAGATAGATTTACCACTGGGGGGAAATACTCTACATTGTTAACATTAATCATACCCAATAATGGACTAGACTACAGGCTGATCATCTCCAGGGTACGAGTTTGAATTGATGCTAAACTGAAGGCACGAAAGTTTCCGTGATTGTACCAGCTGCTTTAAGATTCCAAGTGCAATAACTTTTGGCACAATCAGTCACTCTCCTCCTGGGTGCAGGTCAAGGTTTAGTTTAGTTTAGTTTAGAGATACAGCGCGGAAACAGGCCCTTCGACCCACCGGGTCCGCGCCGACCAGCGAACCCCACACATTAACGCTATCCTAAACACACGGGGGACGATTTTCACATTTACCAAGCCAATTTACCCAAATACCTGTACGTCTTTGAGTGTGGGTCTCAGAGAAAACCCCTGCAGCTCACGGGGAGGACGTACAAATTCCGTACAGACAGCGCCCGTAGTCGGGATCGAACCCGGGTGTCCGGCGCTGCAAGCGCTGTAAGGCAGCAACTCTACCGCTGCGCCGCCCTTAAGGTGATGAAATAATCTGCCACAAATTGGCACCGGCATTAAAAGCCATAAAGTAGCGTAATCTTGGAACTGGAAATAAAGTGCAGGTTTTTTAGCTCAGCATTCAAACATTTTACTAACATTTTGAAAAAGTGAACGGGACCATTGGCTGCAGGGGAAACCCCAAAGACCGGTGAGTAGGTCAAGGAGGGAGGTGGTGGTCGGGTTACGGGCCTGCAGCAGCCTTGAGCTTACCTGGACTTACCTGGGCTCACCTGGATCAGGGGCACTCCAGCACTTCCAGTATGTGGACCAGATTTGGACTTTGGACTTTTTCTTTTTCTTTGTAAACAGCGTCAAAATTTGTCGAGTGTGCATTTGTGGGTTGTGCAAAAGAATTTCACTGCGCTCTCCATACGTGACAATAAAGAACCATTGGACCATGGGAAATAGCCAGTCCTCAACTTGAATTGCACTCTCTGGACACAAAGATGCAAGGCAATTTCTAAATCAGTGAAGACCATGCATTCCTGTTATACGATGTGTAACTGAGGCCTCTGCTTTCAAAGAAATTAGAAAGCTTCACTCAACTCTTTTCCAATGCAATGTTCCTGTTAATGAGAATCAACCTCAGAGAATCCAGGTTGCATTTTCAGTTTAGGTTAGAGATACATCGCGGAAACAGGCCCTTCGGTCCAATGAGTCCACGCCGACCAGCGATCCCCGCACATTAACACTATCCTACACACACTGGGGACAATTCACATTGATACCAAGCCAATTTATCTACAAACCTGTACGTCTTTGAATGTGTGGGAGGAAACCGAAGATCTCGGAGAAAACCCACGCACTCACGGAGAGAACGTGCAAACTCCATACAGGCAGCACCCGTGGTTGGGATCGAACACGGGTCTCTGGCGCTGTAAACGTTGCAAGGCAGCAGGTCTACCGCTGCGCCACCGCTTTATGGAGCCATTCTTGATGATTTTTTTTCCCTCAGCCCCGCATACAACAGCAAGTTCATCTATCAATGTCTTTTCAGATCATTGCCCTGTTGTTTAGGAAACTGATATCTTAAGAATGCATCACACCAACAAGGAAAAGAAAACTGATCATTCCAAACACCAAATATAATCCTCTCAGGAATTTATGAGCAATCATAGAAAGGAAGGCATTTTTCTGATGTGCAGGTATTTTCATGACCTCAAATACACTGAATGGTTTAGAGATTTAAGTGCATTTGAAATGCACTAAAGTCAATATGGTAAATTAATAAAATGGGATAGCCAGTTTGTACAGAGCAAGGTCACGCAAACACACAAACCTCAGACAAAGGGTGGTGAGTGCAGGGAACGAGCTGCCAGAGGAAGTAGCTGAGGCAGCTTGTTTTATCACAACTTTTAAGAAACCTTTAGACAGGTACATGGATAGGGCAGATTTAGAGGGATATGGGACAAACGCAGGCAGGTGGGACTAGGGTAGATGGGACGTGTTGGCCAGTGTGGGCAAGTTGCGCCAAAGGGTCTGTCCCACACTGTAAGACTCTATACTCTCTAACATAAATATGAGGATAAATATTGGAGAGGACTCTAACAATGCAGACGCATAATGTCATAAACTGTTATAAATAATACAGCAACAGCAAGATATGTTTACTTCTCTGCAAGCAGCCTTATTTATTTTTTTCTCTCTGACTCTCTCTGAAGATCAACTACTTTTTAAGCCAACATTCAGGCAGGCGTCTGTTTACAAACACAAACTCAAAATCTTATATTTAGTCTAGTTTAGTTTGGTTTATTGTCACGTGTACCGAGGTATAGTGAAAAGCTTTTGTTGTGTACTAACCAGTCAGCGGAAAGACAATACATGATTACAATCGACCCATTTACAGTGTATAGGTTTTGCCCCCATAGGTTAAACTTCCATCAAAGAAGGCATATGGTATGCTTGCTTTCACAGGTTGGGGTATTAGATATAAGAGGATGTCATGACTGTAGCTTTTCATGCCTCTAGATTATCTCTCCCCTGACTCTCAGTCTGAAGAAGGGTCTCGACCCGAAACGTCACCTATTCCTTTTCTCCAGAGATGCTGCCTGACATTCTGAATTTGTGTCTATCTTCTATTCATAGGATGTCGGTCATGCTGAATTTGGACCACTGCGGTCAGTTCTGGCCACTCCATTACAGGAAGGATGTGGAGGCTTTGGAAAGGGCACAGAGGTGTTTTACCAGACTGCTGCTTGGATTAGGGGCAGTTTGCCACGGGGACAGACTTGGATTGTTTTCTCTGGAATGCCAGAGGTTTTGGGGAGGCCTCAAAGAAGTACCTTGGTAATCCATAGTCTGACATTGTCTTTATTTATTTTTTTGATGAACCGTGAGGTCAAATCCATGGTGAAATTCAAGTCTGTGGTGTTCAAATCAGATGATCCTGACCTATTTTCTATGTTTCTATGTTTACAGGGTGGCACAGTGGTACAGCGGTAGAGTTGGTGCCTTAGAGCGCTGGAGACTCTGGTGTGATCCTGACTACGGGTGCTGTCTCAACGGAGTTTGTACGTTCTCCCCGTGACCTGCGTGGGTTTTCTCCGGGCTCTCCGATTTCCTCCCACACTCCAAAGACGTACAGGTTTGTAGGTTAATTGGCTTGGTATAATTGTAAATTTTCCCTTGAGTGTGTAGAACTAGCGTAAGTGTGTGGGGATCGCTGGTCGGCGCGGACTCGGTGGGCCGAAGGGTCTGTTTCCGCGCTGTATCTCTAAACTTAACTAAACTACACAGATAACCATGCTGGAGACTGGGGACATGCCGGGTAGGCCCAGCTTACCCGGCGTGGTGGTGTACCTGCTTTGCGTCGCAGAGCCCGCCCGGTAGGCCCTGCCCTCTCACCACTGATTGTGGACTCACCCACCACGGACAGAGGACCCCCGCCGCAGACCGGAATCCGCCCGGAAGGCCTGGCTCACCAACTGCGGGCCGAGGACCCACGGGGACCCACCTGGAGGGCCGGTAAGCAGACAGGCCTCCATGGGGGAGTGGGCCGCTGGAGGCCCTGCAACAGCCTGGGGCTCGGCTGGACCGGGCGCTGCTCCAAGAGGCCGAGCACATGGACCTAACGCGGCCTACACCGGTGGACCTACGGTGGAGGACACCACGGCTACGCTTGGGCAGACAGACCCTGCAACGCCGCCAGGACAACAGACCTTCATGGTCACGTCAAGATCCCTTCACTTACAACTGGGACTTGAAAATGGCGCCAAACTGGCGACTCTGTATACTGTCTCAGTGTACTACTGCTGTACACCCGTACTGTATCTGTGATGCTTATCTAATATGTATCTAAGTGCTTATGTATGGTGATACTTGTTTTAAACTGTAGACAAAATGGATTTTGCTGTACCTCGGTCCATGTGACATATAATGAACCATACTATACAGGTAGGCAAAACAAAATTCTCACTCTATCTTCGCACATACTGTACAACAATAATAAACCAATAAAAGTTGGTTTAGGATGCTAACTCACTGGTGTTCTTACAGACATGTTTCAAAGACCATTTAATAAAACAGGCTGACTTACAAATCAAATTCTTACGTGCTTTGTAATTGTGGAACGGTGGCGCAGCGGTAGATATTAAATGTTCGGCACGGACTTGAAGGGCCGAGATGGCCTGTTTCCGTGCTGTTATGGTTATATGGTTATATGGTTATATGGTTATATGCTGCCTTTCACCTCCAGAGACCCAGGTGCGATCCTGACCTCGTGTGCTGTCTGTACGGCGTTTGTACATTCTCCCCGTGACCTCGTGGGTTTTCTCTGGGTGCACCGGTTTCCTCCCTCCTTCCAAATACCTGCGGGTTTGTAGGTTAATTGGCTTCGGTAAATTGCCCCTAATGTGCAGGATGCGAAACTGGGATTACACAGAACTAGTGTACGGGTGATAGTTAGTCAGCATGGACTCAATGGGCCGAAGGGCCGGTTTCCGCTCTGTATCTCGAAACTAAAACAAAAATTTATCATAAGCTTCCCCTCAGAAACCACAGACAAATTGCCCTCATCATCTAGAAACACATCAAGATCGCAGGAGCTTGCCAACCCTTTCAATGAAACGATGCAGTCTGCAAGATGTTCTCCTTTCTCTGGGTGCCTGCAGTGAAATTTGAAACTTTTACTGCAATGAGAATTGACTCAGGCTTGAGCTGATTTGACAGTGTTTCAGTGTTATTTTTGTGTAAAACAAATCCACAAATTACTTTGACACAGCCAGGGTTTTGAGAAGTCCAAGCCCCATATGGTTTAAAATTAACGAGGAATATATTTACTGTTTTTCCATCTGCAAAATTACCAAAAGTTTTCTTTCGATGTCTCACATTGTGGTACCTGCCCAATTGTTGAAATCTGGTGGTTCTGCAGTTTTGTTTATCAACAGTAGAGTCACAGAGTCATGTAGCATGGAAACAGGCCCTTTGACACAACTTATCCACGATGACCAAGATGCCCCATCTCGCCTAGGCCCCATTTACCCCCATATTGCAATTGGCCCATATTCCTCTAAACCTTTCCTATCTATGTACCTGCACAACTTTGTCTTAAATTTAGTTTAGTCTAGTTTAGTTTAGTTTAGTGATACAGTGTAGAAACAGACCCTTCAGCCCAGCGAGTCCATGCTGTCCAACGATCACCTGTACACTAGGTCTATGATATCCCAGTTTCACATCCTACACACTGGGGGCAGTTTACGGAAGCCAATCAACCTACAAACTTGCACGTCTTTGGAATGTAGGAGGAAACTGGAGCACCTGGAGAAAACTGAAGTGGTCACTAGAGAGAACGCACAAACTCAGTACAGACAGCACCCGAAGTTAGGATCGAACCCGGGTCTCTGGCGCTGTAAGGTAGCAACTCCACCGCTGCATCACTCTGCTGCCCTATTGTTGTTGATACTGTACCTGCCTCAAGTGCTTCCTCTGGCAGTCGATCTGCCCTCTGCGTTATGAACATTGACTTCTCTAACTTAAGATAATAATAATAATAATGGATGGGATTTATATAGCGCCTTTCTAATACTCAAGGCGCTTTACATCGCATTATTCATTCACTCCTCAGTCACACTCGGTGGTGGTGAGCTACTTCTGTAGCCACAGCTGCCCTGGGGCAGACTGACGGAAGCGTGGCTGCTAATCTGCGCCTACGGCCCCTCCGACCACCACCAATCACTCACACACATTCACACACATTCACACGCAGGCAAAGGTGGGTGAAGTGTCTTGCCCAAGGACACAACGACAGTATGCACTCCAAGCGGGATTCGAACCGGCTACCTTCCGGTTGCCAGCCGAACACTTAGCCCATTGCGCCATTTGTCCCTTGCTTTCCCTCTCTCTCCATCCCCTGCCACCTTCCCAGTTCTCCCACAAGTCTTACTGTCTCCGACTACATTCTATCTTTGTTCCGCCCCCTCCCCTGACATCAGTCTGAAGAAAGGTCTCGACCCGAAACGCACCCATTCCTTCTCCCCAGAGATGCTGCCTGACCCGCTGAATTATTTCAGCATCTTCCATACACACATACATACATAGAAAGGAAACTCAACACTAGCATTTATTTCAAGAGGGCTTGTATACAAAAACAGGGAAGTAATGTTGAGACTCTATAAGGCGCTGGTCAGGCCGCATTTGTAATATTGTGAGCAATTTTGGCCACCAAATCTTAGGAAGGGTGTGCTGGCTCTGGAGAGGGTCCAGAGGAGGTGTACAAGAATGATCCCAGGTAGGTTAACCTATGATGAGCATTTGTCGGCACTGGGCCTGTACTCACTGCAGTTTAGAAGAATGAGGGGGGAACCTCATTGAAACACACAGAATGGTGAAAGGCTTGGACAGAGATAGATATATCCTTGATCAGTACGGGTGTCAGAGGTTATGGAGAGAAGGCAGGAGAATGGGGTTAGGAGGGAGAGATAGATGAGCCATGATTGAATGGCAGAGTAGACTTGATGGGCCGAATGGCTTAATTCTACTCCTATTCCTTATGGCCTTATACATACATATATACATACATACATATACACATACATACATACATATAAAAACAAAGAAACAAACAAGAGTAGTGCATAAAGGTTAATCTAATGGCCCCTCTATATAATAATAATAATAATAATAATAGATTTTATTTATATAGCGCTTTAGTGCAAAGCTTATTTGGAAGTTTATTCTGAGTGGACAGATTTACCCCTGTGAACATTTTAATATCGGCTTGAATTGATATTGAAATCCAAACTGAGAGCTTCTATTGCGTAGTCAAACATTATGACAATGCCGCCTTGTTGACCTATTACCTGTTCTGTACTCTGTGTTTTAATCCAGCGTTGACGTTGATGAATTTATTCCAGTGCCGCGATCTAAAATGAAGTCCGACTAACTGCTTTGCTTTCTCTGTAAGTGTGCGCAGTTGTAACACTAATGTGAACCCCGGCCATGAAATGAAATGTATGATTAAAACTATTGAGCGCCGCTTCGCTGAGGATGAAAAATGGTCACCATAAATCATTTGCCCGAAGAAGTCGATTTACAATGCTCTCTTAAATCTGAGATAGCCGTATCTCCTCCCTCAAACTGCTTGTACCACTTAAGCGGCTGAATCTCACTTAAGTGATCTGGACTCAGTTGCAGGAAGTTAAAGATAAGCTCCTGTTGCCTTCAGAATCCGTGCAATTATGATTAACAGTTCTCTGGATCAATCTACAATCCAATGTTCAGTCAAAGGCAGATCACAATAATACAACTCTGTCCAGAGTGCCAAATTAATTTAAGAGGAATTACTTTGCGTATTGTCAGAATGGTTCACATATAGTTTGTTTAGTTTGGAGACACAGCGCGGAAACAGGCCCTTCGGTCCACCGGGTCCGCGCCGACCTGTGATCCCCGCACACTGGGACTATCCTACACACTAGGGACAATTTACAATCTTTACAGACCCGATTAACCTGCAAACCTGTACTTCACGGGGAGAACTTACAAACTCCATACAGACAGCACCCGTAGTCAGGATTGAAACCCGGGTCTCTGGGGCTGTAAGGCAGCAACTCTACCGCTGCGCCACTGTGCTGCCCTGTCAGAACAATAATTTAACACAAAATAACTTGCTCGAGTTAGATTCTTCAATACACTATCCATTTATAGTGAGTATGTTTACATTTCATCCACAAGTATCTCATCAGTCAACACATATCACAGTGTGAGCAACAATGCGGAATGGGGTTGAGAGGGAAAGGTAGATCAGCCATGACTGAATGGGGGAATGGACTAAGTTTTTGTTTTTTTAGGTTTTGGTTTTGCCTTTCGGCCCACCGTATCCGCGAAGAACAGCGATTTCCGCGCACTAACGCTATCCTACACACACTCAGGACAATTTACAATTATACCAAGCCAATGAACCTACAAACCTGTACGTCTTTGGAGTGTGGGAGGACACCCACAGAGGTCCCAGAGAAAACCCACACAGGTCATAGGGAGAACGTACAAACTTTGTACAGACAAGCACCCGCATTCAGGATCTGGCCAGGATCGGAGAAGGTTTACCAGAATAATGCCTGGATGTGGCGGCAGGCAGTAGATACGACTGCTCCGTGAACTTTTGTCACTTTGTCGGCACCAAAGCGTGACAACACTTACATACTGCCTAGTATCATTGAATCATTGAGTGTCAGGAACGTGTTGCCAGAGGTAGTGGTTGAAGCAGATACGTTAGTGGAATTTACAAAACTTTGAATAGGTGTGTGGATATACAGAGAATGGGGCGTTGAGGGGGGGGGGGGATATGGGTTATGTGCAGGTAGACAAGCACCTGTCGTCTGGATCGAACCCAGATCTTTGACTCTACCGCTGCGCCATCGTGCCGTCCTACCGACCCGATGGTCCGATTGGCCTAATTCTGCTCCTAAAACCTATGAACTTATGAACAACAGGAAGAGGGAGTAGGTGGAGGAGGATATTGTAGGATTTGGGTGGAGAAAGTGTATTAGTGGAACTGTCCCGGGGTACGAGCTGTTCGTCAGTCTGAAGCAAATTTTTAGTTTAGTTTAGTTTAGTTTAGAGATACAACGCGGAATCAGGCCCTTCGGCCCACCGAGTCCGCGACAACCAGCGATCCCCGCACATTAACACTATCCTACGCACACGAGGGACAATTTAAACATACACCAAGCCAATTAACCTACATACCTGTACGTCTTTGGATTGTGGGAGGAAACCAGAGGACCCAGAGGAAACTCACGCAGGTCACGGGGAGAAGGTGCAAACTCCGTACAGAGAGCACCCGTAGTCAGGATCGAACCCAGGCCACCGGCGCTGCAAGCTCTGTAAGGCAGCAACTCCACCGCTGCACCACTGTGGCCGCCCCTGATGTGAGCCCAGTCCTTGTGAGGGACATTCTGTCAGGCGGACAACTGACCCACTCAAGAGTTAAAATGAAACCTATAACTCTCCAGACCCATTAAGTGAAGGTGACATTTGATTTCATTCACTAGCATCACATGTGTTGATAAAATGCCCCGGAGGGCTCCTGCATTAACCACGGGGTCTCCGTACCACATTTATAAAAAGCCATGTCAGTCTTTTTCTATAAGACACGAGACAAATAAGAGCAACTTGGCATTTTCACTGTTGATGTGAGGGAGGATTTTTGAAATGCCACTGCTATAATTGGAAATTGGCCACAAATAATATTCCCAGTCTGTCTAAATGGTGTCAATTATTCTTGTTGGTTGGTCGGGGGGGGGGGGGGGTGGGAGGTGGGTGAACTCAAGATTTTGTTTGGCTTCAGCTGATATTGTATTCACTTGGGCAGGTCGCGGGGAGAACTTAATGACATTAGGCCTCAGAATTTTAGTTTAGAGATACCGCGCGGAAACAGGCACTTCAGCCCACCGAGTCCGCCCCGACCAGCGATCCCTGCACACTAACACTATCCTACACACACTAGCGACAATTTACATCTTAATACCAAGAAATCCGTATGTCTTTGGAGTGTGGACGGAAACCAAAGATCTCGGAGAAAACCCACACAGGTCAATGGCAGAAGGTACTAACTCCGTAGTCAGGATTGAACCCGGGTCCTTGGCATTGTAAGACAGCAACTATACTGTTGCGCCACTGTGCCCTGACCTGAGGCGCTGTATGTGTTCAGGATTAACAGCGGGTCAGGCAGCATCTCTGGGGAAAAGGAATAGGTGACGTTTCCGGTTCAGACCCTTATTCAGGGAGACAGATTTGCATTTGTGTTTAAGAAGGAACTGCAGATGCTGGGAAATCGAAGGTAGACAAAAATGCTGGAGAAACTCAGCGGGTGCAGCATTTGCATGTTGTTCTCCAATCTTTTGTGTTCTTGTTCCATGCCGAGCATAAACAAACAAACAGAAATTAGTATAATTTATCTCTATATTTTTCCGCCAATACATCTTGAGTGGCACGGTGGCGCAGCGGTAGAGTTGCTGCCTTACAGCACCAGAGACGCGGGTTCGATCCTGACTTCAGGTGCTTGTCGGTACAGAGTTTGTACATTCTCCCCGTGACCTGTGTGGGGTTTATCCGAGATCTTCGGTTTCCTCCCACACTCCAAGGACGTACAGGTTTGTAGGTTAATTGGTATAAATGTAAAAATTGTCCCTCGTGTGTAGGTTAGTGCTGGTGTACTGAGTAATCACTGGTCAGTGCGGACTTGATGGGCCACAGGGCCTGTTTCTGCGATGTATCTCCAAACTAAACTATAAACTAAACTTGACATGCACGTCGTCTTTGTTTAAAATAAAAGCCCACAATAAACTTGATTTGAGTGATTTTAGTTTAGTTTAGAGATACAGTCTGGTCAGCATAGACTTCGGCCCACCAAGTCTGTGATGACCAGCGATCTAAAGGGCCTGTCCCACCAGCATGCGACTGCATGCGGTAAGCGAGACCTAACGTGGTCGCTTGAGCCGTACGGCCTCGCGGGGCCGGTCCCACTTCGATCGCCGGAGCCGTATGGAGTTATGCGGAGCTGGTCCCGACATCGCGCGGGGCTCCGAAAAACTGACATTGTTCAAAAATTCCGCGCGGCAACGGCCTGCCGGCCCGCAGCCGCCTCGACGCCGTATGCACCGCCTCGACGGGCGTTCGCAGCGTCTCCACGCCGTACGTCACGCGCGAACTTCCCGCGGACTTCGCTCTAACTTCACGTCACTCACTCGACCTCCGCGCGGCCCCGGCTTCCGGCTTGGTCACGCTCGCCGCCTGCAGTCGCATGCTGGTCGGACCGGCCCTGTACGGGGATCACTCGACCTCCGCGCGGCCCGCGCTTCCGGCTTGGTCGTGCTTGCCGCATGCAGTCGCATGCTCGTGGGACAGGCCCTTAACACTAGCACTATCTTACACACACAAGGGAGAATTTACAACTATACCAATCCAATTAGCCTACAAATCTGTACAGCTTTGGAGTATGGAAGGAAACCAGAGCACCCAGAGAAAGCCCATGCAGGTCACCGGGAGAAGGTACAAACTCCGTACAGACAAGCACCCGTAGTCAGGATCGAACCAGGGTCTTTGGGGTTGTAAGGCAGCAACTCTATCGTTACTCCACCGAGTCGAAAAATGTGTTGGAATAAATAATACTAATTCACCCTTGGGGACTATAGACTTGAGATATTGCTCCACTAGCAAAGCTCTCAGTAAGATCAGACTTTTCAAGAAAGGCTGTTATCCAGTGAAATGAATTAAAAGGCTACTTAATAGGTTTAATGAAATTATATATTTTTATGATGCTTTTATCTCGCTAAATTTAATTTCACAGATAGAAAATTCACTTATGACTAGACGGGTTCACTATAATTGAATAAAGAGTAGTTTGTCCTGGATCGTCTGTCTGTATTAGTGAGGAGGAGAATAGAGTTGCCCGCCCACACTGGGTACAGGAAATCATCTAGACGCAGAGCGATGTGTAGGGAAGGAACTGCAGATGCTGGTTTACACTGAAGATAGACCAAATGCTGGAGTAACTCAGCGAGTCAGGCAGCATCTCTGGAGAGAAGGAATGGTCTGATGAAAGATCTCGAGCCGAAACGTCAACCATGCTCTCCAGAGATACTGCCTGTCCCGCTGAGTTAAGGGCCTGTCCCACTTTCACGACCTAATTCACGACCTTTTTTACTCATGGACATTTTTCATCATGTTGAAAAAACGCCCCGACCTGCTTGATGCCACGAGTACCTACGACTAGCATCACGACCTACCTACGACCTACCTACGACCTCCTACGCCCTCCTACGCCCTCCTACGACCTCGTGACGACCATGCTGCGAGTATGAGTCAAGGGCAAACTCGGCAGAGATCGTGAATTAGGTCGTGAAAGTGGGACAGGCCCTTTACTCCACCATTTTGTGTCTATTTTAGGCACAGACAGATGTGGCTAAAGGAAGATTCAGTAACCAAGGGCAACAAGGGAAAGCACACACCTGCAGATTCAGGGACAGTTTCTTCCCAGCTATTACGTATCAGGCAACTGAACCAGCCTACCAAAAACTATAGAACAGTGCTGAACACTCCAAAGACATATAGCTTCTTCTTCTTGCGTATGGCGTGCACAGCCTAAAGTTGTAAGACAACTTGTTCTGTTTGATCTTCTGTTTGTGCACGCTACGTTGATTGCATTCGTCAAAGGGTGGACAACGTGAAGGTTGCAATCTCCCACCCCAAAGACATATAGCCATATGGGTTCATTGGCTTGGTATAAATGTAAATTGTCCCTGGTGTGTGTAGGATAGTGTTAATGTGCGGGCATTATCGATCGTTGTGGACACGGTGGGCCGATGGGCCTGTTTTTGCACTGTATCTTTAAACTAAACTAAACAAAACTAACCTAAACTAAACTCCAGCATGTTGTTGTCTATCTTCAGTGTAAACCAGCATCTGCAGTTCCTTCTTACACCCTTTTAGTCTTTCCCCCCCAGCCTCCCCCTTCAGACAGCCAGATGGTCTCAGATTGATTCAGACTGACCCGGCTAGATTGCGGCAATTCTGACGCAGGAAATCAACATTTATGGTACGCTGACGCTCGCAGTCAACTGGCCAGGCAAGGCGACATGTCACAGATAGCCTAGAGCCGAGAGTCACTTCTGGTGAAAAGTCAACAAAGGAAACAAAAAGCAACCCTGGTCTCAGTTCCCTGGAAAGGAAGTTCACTCGAGTTCAAACGAGAATTTCAATGGAGTAAATATCACTGTGGAACACTGATGAATATGCCCAGTGAAACACTCGGTGCATTTGCAAATCCAATGGAGAATATGCATGAAATATCAAAGGGCAAGAGGGAGGGAGTAAAGGCACAACCTTGTATGAGGATCGGCGCAGAGCCTGGAGCTTTTCTAGCCCGTCTGGGTGTTTGCATATCCCAAATCAAATTCCAGCCAAATAGCATTCAAACGCCATCTAAAGAAATGTCATTGGCTTTAGAGATCGGGTGTGGGATCAGGGAGCAATACAATTTGTAGTTCAGTTTAGTTTATTGTCACGTGTACCAAGGTACAGTGAAAAGCTTTTGTTGCGTGCTATCCAGTCAGCAGAAAGACAATACATGATTACAATCGAGCCATGTACAGTGTATAGATACATGATAACGGAAAAAAGTTGAGTGCAAGGTAAAGTCAGCAAAGTCCGATCAAGGATAGTGCGAAGGTCACCAATGAGGTAGATAGTAGTTCAGCACTGCTCTCTGGCTGTGGTAGGATGATTCAGTTGCCTGAATTAGTAATCGGCTTTAGTAAGAATTGTAAATTGTCTCCAGTGCGTAGGATATGTAGCACGCAAGTGTGTAGCAGCGTCCCTCATCTTGTATCTATACACTGTAAATGGATC
>CM075995.1:2268516-2315647 GCA_038087875.1 Malacoraja senta
GTCTGCACCGACCAGCGAGCCCTGCACTATCACTATCCTACACACACTAAGGACAATTTACAGCTTTTGCCAAAGCTAATTAACCTCCTTCCTAACCCCATTCTCCTGCCTTCTCCCCATAACCCATGACACCCGTACAAATCAAGAATCTATGTTTTAAAAAAGTATCCATTGACTCCACAGCCTTCTGTAGCAAAGAATTCCACAGGAAAGGGGTAGAGGGATATAGGCCAAATGCAGGTAGATGGGACTAGTGTAGATGGGATATGTTGCCTGATCTCCATCATCAAGTTCGCTGATGACACCACTGTTGTGGGATGTGTCACTGATGGGGATGAGTCAGAGTATAGAAGAGAGATCGAGCAACTGTCCATATGGTGCCAGCACAATAACCTGGCCCTCAACACCAGCAAAACCAAGGAACTGATTGTGGACTTTGGAAGGAGTAGGATGGGACCCACAGTCCCGTTTATATCAACGGGTCGATGGTTGAAAGGGTCAAGAGCTTCAGATTCCTGGGCGTGCACATCTCTGAAGATCTTTCCTGGTCCGAGAACAATGATGCCATTATTAAGAAAGCACATCAGCGCCTCTACTTCCTGAGAAGATTACGGAGAGTCGGTTTGTCAAGGAGGACTCTCTCTAACTTCTACAGGTGCACAGTAGAGAGCATGCTGACCGGTTGCATCGTGGCTTGGTTCGGCAACTTGAGCGCCCTGGAGAGGAAAAGACTACAAAAAGTAGTAAACACTGCCCAGTCCATCATCGGCTCTGACCTCCCTTCCATCGAGGGGATCTATCGCAGTCGCTGCCTCAAAAAGGCTGTCAGTATCATCAAGGACCCACACCATCCTGGCCACACACTCATTTCCCTGCTACCTTCAGGTAGAAGGTACAGGAGCCTGAAGACTGCAACGACCAGGTTCAGGAATAGCTACTTCCCCACAGCCATCAGGCTATTAAACTTGGCTCAGACAAATCTCTGAACATTAATAGCCCATTAACTGTTATTTGCACTTTATCAGTTTATTTATTAATGTGTGTATTTACGTATATAATGGTATATGGACACACTGATCTGTTTTGTAGTCAATGCCTACTATGTTCTGTTGTGCTGAAGCAAGGCAAGAATTTCATTGTCCTATCAGGGACAAATGACAATAAACTCTCTTGAATCTTGAATCTTGGTGTGGGCAAGTCGGTCCGAAGGGCCTGTTTCCACGCTGTGAGACTCTATGCCTCATAATTTTATATACTTCTATCATGTCTCCCCTCACCGTCAGACATCTATGCAAACTTTCAATTCAAATCAATTATCTAGACTGAATGAGTAGGGGGAAGAGGCCAGTATACATAGGCGGGGGCAGGGGGTGGGGCCAGAGCTGGCGGTGGAAGATAGACACAAGAAGCTGGAGTAACTCAGCGGGACAGGCAGCATCTCTGGAGAGAAGGAATGGGTAACGTTTCGACTCGAAATGACCCGAAAAGCCAGAGATGCTGCCTGTCCCGCTGAGTTACTCCAGCTTATTGTGTCCATCTCTGGTTTAAACCAGCATCTGCAGTTCCTTCCTTCACAAGTGATAGATGGATGCAGGTCAGGTGGGGTTGGTTGATGGATGAAGGAAGGGTGGAGATAGCAACAGTAGTTGGGAGGTGAGAAGTGGCGAACCAAAGGCAGCAGATTCTGGAATGTGAAAGGATAGGAAGGCAAAGAATGGACCAAAGTGCTGGAGTGACTCAGTGTGTCATGTAGCATCTCTGGAGAACATGGATAGGCCGTGCCCTGACCCTCCTTAACGACCCGAATAGTCGCCTATCCGTGTTTTATTGAGATGCTGCCTGACCCGCCGAGTTACTCCAGCACTTTTCTGCACCAACACGCTTCTGCAGTTCCTCGTGTCGAAGGTAAAGGATGAAACTGAAGTAGGAGGGCTGGTGACAGGTGGGCAGAAGGGGAGAGCAGTAAGGGAGAAGGGGACCAGCGGGAGTGGGGGGAAAGGGGGGAAAGGGGAAAGTACGCAGGGTGATAGCGGGACTGCTGGGTGAGGTGGGGAGTAGAGGATGTGTAAGAGGACAGGCTAGCTGGTAGAAGAGAGCAAGGGATCGAGGGGATATGGCTTCCCCCAGCAAACAGCATGGTGGAGCAGCGGTAAAAATGCTGCCTTACAGCGCCAGAGACCCAGGTTCGATCCTCACTACAGGTGCTATCTTCACGGAATTTGTCCATTCTCCCCGCGACCTGCGTGGGTTTTCTCCGGGATCTCTCCAGTTTCCTCCCGCACTCCAAAGACGTACAGGTTTGTAGGTTAAATGGCTTTGGTAAAAATTGTAAATTGTCCCTCGTCTGAGTAGGATAGTGTTAGTGCGCGGGATTCAGGGACTGTTTCTTCCCAGCTGTTATCAGGCAACTGAATCATCCTACCACAACCAGAGAGCAGTGCTGAACTACCATCTACCTCGGTGTAAGAAGGAACTGCAGATGCTGGTTTAAACCGAAGATAGACACAAAAATCTCGAGTAACTCAGCGAGGGTCTCGAGTCTCGACCCGAAACGTCACCCATTCCTTCCCTCCAGAGATGCTGCCTGTCCCGCTGAGTCACTCCAGCTTTTTGTGTACTATCTACCTCTGATGTCCCTCGGACTATCCTTGACCGGACTTTGCTGGCTTTACCTCGCATTAAACGTTATTCCCTTATCATGTATCTACAGTATACACTGTAATGGATTGATTGTAATCATGTATAGTCTTTCTGCTGACTGGTTAGCAGGCAACAGAAAGCTTTTCACTGTACCACGGTACATGTGACAATAAACTGAACTGAAACTGAAACTGAAACTGGGGGGGTCGCTGGTCGGTGCAGACTCGGTGGGCCGAAGGGCCTGTTTCCGGGCTGTATCACTAAACTAGTCAACTTTTGGGGCACAACCCTGAAAACGTTACCTATTTCCTTCGCTCCATAGATGCTGCTGCACCCGCTGAGTTTCTCCAGCATTTTTGTGTACCCTGATTTCTTTGTCATTTCACCGCTCCACCAAACCCATTTCACAGCAGAATATTCTTTGCTGTGGGAATGTGTAATATTTCTACTGTACGAAGGAATCAAGTTGTAAATGCTTGCCTGCACACAATTTACATAGTTGGCATTTCCCATTGTACAGTCAAATTATATTTTTCAATCAACATGAATGAAATATAAACAGTCCAACTTTCTTTTCTTTGTTAAGCAAAGGATACGTGAATTTTAAAAGCCCTTTAACTGTTTCTTGAACATTAAGAATCCAAACGTAAAAGAACCAAGAGAGGGGAGGAACCTATTTTACTGATTGTATGTGACCATCCCCTCAGCTAACAATGATCTATTCTACATTTTCCTTGAACTTATCCTCTTTGATGTCTCATTTTCACACCTCACACCTCCTTATCTCACTGGAATTTAGAAGGATGAGAGGGTATCTCGTAGAAACATATAAAACATATAAAGGGATTAGACAGGCTAGATGTAGGAAAAATGTTTCCCATGTTGGGGGAGTCCGGAACCAGGGGTCACAGTTTAAGAATAGGGGGTAGGCCATTTAGGACTGAGATGAGGAAAAACTTCTTCACCCAGAGATTTGTGAATCTGTGGGATTCTCTGCCACAGAGGGCTGTGGAGGCCAATTCACTGGATGTTTTCAAGAGAGAGTTAGATTTAGCTCTTAGTGCTAATGGAATCAAGTGATATGGGGAAAATAGCAGGAACAGGGTACTGATTTTAGATGATCAGCCATGATCATATTGAATGGCAGTGCTGGCTCAAAGGGCCGAATGGCCTACTTCTGTACCTATGTTTCTATGTATCAGCTAAATAGGTGGAACGCAATACCTAATACAGATGTCCATTTAAATAGGTAACACAAGTAGGATGACAGCAAATAATTAGATACCTGGTGTCTGACTCATATTGTGTTTAGAAGCTCAGTTTCAATTAACCTAGCTTTGCCTTTGGGACCAACGAGAAAGGTAATGCATTTCAACAGATATCTTAGTCTCTGATCTACGTTTGTAATTCCTCAGAACGAGGGCGGGAAGGTGGCACAGCAGTGGAGTTGCTGTCTTACAGTGCTCGAGATCCGGGTTCAATCCTTACTACGGGTGCTTGTCTGTACTGAGTTTGTACATTCCCCCCCTAAAAAAATTGTATGGGTTTCTCCGAGATCTTCAGTTTCCTCCCACACTCCAAAGACGTACAGGTTTGTAGGTTAATGGGCTTGGTATAAATGTAAATTGTCCCTAGTGTGCGTCGGATAGTGTTATGGTGCGGGGATTGCTGGTCGGCCCGGACTCGGTGGGCCGAAGGGCCAGTTTCCGTGCTATATCTCAAAAAACTTTAAAGTAAAAATAGCACAAAACCTTCTGAGTGGCATAGAGTCATGGAGTCACACAGTGTGGAAACAGGCCCTTCGGCCCAACTTGCCCATACCAACCAATATGTCCCATCTACCCTTGTCCCACCTGCTTGCGTTTGGCCCATATCCCTCTAAACTTGTCCTATTTGCTAATTTGCCCAGTTGCTTCTTAAACATTGCGATTGCCCCTGTCTCAGCCACCTCCTGTGTTCATCTAACACCACACTCCTGTGTAACTCCTGCGTTTTTCAGTTCACCATTGGTGAGTTGCTTGTGGTTGGGCTGTAGTAGGCTCCCCTCGGTCATGACTGACCATGGGTGATGCATCCTGGTCGGATGCAAGGCCTGGGCGATGTCATGTGGAGGACAGGCTGTTGCCCATGCAGCACGTCCCCCCTCTCCACGTCGCAGATCGATCCAAAGGAACAGCAGGGCCGTTACAGTTTGGCACCAGCGACGTCGCAGGAGCTGCCAGAGCGAGGTTGTAGACAACGACGAACTGCCTTAGGGGCGCTGACACCGGATTTTCTTGAGCTTTACTCCAGGAGCCTTTTCCATGACTGGATATGGCCACAAGGCAGTGGAGGTTTTAAATCAGAGTTTTCCCTCTCCTAGATGGACCGCCTTTCCAGGCTGACGAGCCCCATCTGCCCGAGACTCGTGGGGGCGGGAGCGTCTACCTTCCCGTGCAGGTCTATAGCACCTGCCCACTGGGCAGTAATCTTTCAAATTCCCACAGAATGATTCTTCCTAGTAGAGTCATGGAGTCAGACAGCGAGGAAACCGGCCCTTCGGCCCAACCTGCCCATGACAACCAAGATACCGATTGACGCTAGTCCCACCTACCTGCATTGGCCCTCTCAACCTTTCATATCCATATACTGTGATCAGCCTTGATCACATTGAATGGCGGTGCTGGCTTGAAGGGCCAAATGGCCTACTCCTGCACCTATTGTCTATTGTCTATATTTGTCCAAATCAATTGTGAATGAATTATAGTACCTGCCGCAACTACTTCCTCTGGCAGCTTGTTCCATATGCCCTACCACACCTTTAAGTCATTATTTTTGAAAAATAACATCCTTGTGATCAAGATTTAGCTAAATCTTCATGAGGACACAGTAAAACTCGAAAAATCTGTACTCCGACTATTTGGAAATCCTGATGGCCCGCCAATGTTTGCCATTCTTCCTCCTTACTTACTAGTTCCCTGGTTCCAAATCTTATAAGTTCAAGTTCATACGTTTTCCTATTCACTCCATAAGACACAAAATGCTGGAGTAACTCAGCAGGTGAGGCAGCATCTCTGGAGAGAAGGAATGGGTGAGGTTTCGGGTTGAGACTCGAAACGTCGCCCATTCCTTCTCTCCAGAGATGCTGCCTCACCCGCTGAGTTACTCCAGCATTTTGTGTCTACCTTCGATTTAAACCAGCATCTGCAGTTCTTTCTTACACCTTAAAATACCCAATGACTTGCCCTCCACAGCTGTCTGTGGCAATGAACTCCACTGATTCACCAACCTCTGACTAAAGAAATTCCTCCTCATCTCCTTTCTAAAGGAACGTCCTTTTATTCTGAGTCTATGGCTTCTGGTCCGAGACACTCCCACTAGAGTCATAGAGTCATGAAGTGATACAGGGTGGAAACAGACCCTTTGGCCCAACTTGCCCACACTGGCCAACATGTCCTAGCTACACTAGTCCCACCAGTCTTCACGCTCTGCTTCATAGAAACATAAAAAATAGGTTCCTTCCATGAAGCCAATTTTCTATCCATTCAGATCGCTCCTTGGATCCCATGCGATCTAACCTTCCAGAGCAGCCTTCCCTTCGGAATCTTCTTGAATGCTAGTGGAAACATCCTCTCCGCATCCACTCTATCCAGGCCTTTCACTATTCGGTAAACTTCAATGAGGTCCTCCCTCATCCCTCTAAATTCCAGCGAGTACAGGCCCAGAGCCGTCAAACGGTCATCAGATGTTGACCCAATCATTCCTGGATCATTCTCGTAAACATTGAACTCAGCGGGACATTGGTTCCGCAATGTTCTCTTTCAGCTGACCAAGGTCCCATTTCTTGCGCCCCCACTAAGCTTACCAAGTTCATGGAGATTCCGATCCTGTTGGGACAAGGCTGGTTAGTTAAGCATACACTAAATGAATATCTTCATCATAAAAGCCATAAGGCAGTGCCAGTAAACGTTGTACAGAACACTCTTCCAGCAAGACATTTAGTTTGTTATCTTTTTAAACGCAACATTTCTTTGTGCCCGAGGGACACTATATGCTGGAGTAACTCAGCGGGTCAGGCAGCATCCATAGAGAACATGCACAGGTGACATTTCGGGTCGTGACCCTTCTTTAGACTGAAGACACCAAACCGTCACCTATCCATGTTCTCCAGGGATGCTGCCTGACTTGTTGAGTTACTCCAGCACTTTGTGTCCACTTGAGTATTAACCAGCATCTGCAAGTCTTTGTTTCGGGTCGGGACCCTTCTTCAGACTGAAGAGCCGGAACCTCACCTATCCATGTCCTCCAGGGATGCTGCCTGACCTGCTGAGTTACTCCAGCACTTTGTGTCCTCTTGAGTATTAACCAGCATCTGCAGTACTTTGTTTCTATGCTTTTTCTTTACACCATTGGTGAGAAAATTCAGCTGACGAGTCCCATACATCTGGTAACCACAGATACCTTGCCTAAATGTTTCCTTCCATAAAAAAGTACATGTAGGTGCCGCTTACTTGCTTTACCGACACTGAGGTACAGTGGTAACTTGTGGCACATTTTCTGATCGTTGGTTCATTGCATTTTTGAGGCTCTTTTCTCATGTACAAGGTTCACATTTCCATACGCCTTATCTGGCGCTAGAGGTTTATTCACACTAAATCGGTTGTAATCCTGTATTGTCTTTCCGCTGTCTGGTTAGCACGCAACAAAAAAGCTTTTCACTGCACGTCGGTATATGCGACAATAAACGAAACTGAACATAAACTGAGCTGAAGGTCTAGATCAAACTGAAAACTACTATAGCTCCATATACCAAATTAATAAAGCCCAAAATATCAAAAATGCTGGAATTGCTGGGCCGGCACGGTGCCGCAGCGGTAGAGTTGCTGCCCTACTGCGTCAGAGACCCGGGTTCAATCCTGACCTCGGGTGCCGTCTGTACGGAGTTTTGTACGCTCTCCCCGTGACCGCATGGGCTTTCTCCGAGTTCTCCGGTTTCCTGCCACACTTCAAAGATGTACAGATTTGTAAAGTATTTTGGCTTCGGTAAAATTTGTAAATTGTCCCTAGTGCGTAGGGTAGTGTTGCTGCACGGGGATCGCTGGCCGGTGTGGACTCGGTGGGCCGAAGGGCCTGTTCCCGCGCTGCATCTTTAAACTAAACTATAAAAATAATCTCAGATCACAGACAGAAAATGCGGAGATCCTCATCAAAGTAACCGACATCTGTGGGGAAGCAGAACGGTTAATATTTCCAATCTGCAGCTTTAAAAAAGCTTTAAAGGGCAGACAGACAGGTTAATAGAATCAGCGAGAGAGGAAATTAAATAAAAACATGCAATACAAGCAGAGGAAATCATAAAGGCATCAGACTTTGATGACACTACTCAGCCGTGTACTGTACAGATATACTGAAATAATAACAACCCCTGGCGTATAAATAGTCTCATAAGTGGGAGGTCAGGGAAACTGGAATGATGCAAAACATGGCAAGTCTACAGCTATCTTGACCACACCTCCTCCCACCATCTTGCATGGGGTCCACTCCATTCTCCCACTTTCCCTGGCTCTGAAGCCTCCATTTTAATGACAGCACTTTCCACGTGAGTGCAACAGATGTGTAGGAAGGAACTGCATAGTGTTGGAGTAACTCAACGGGCGGCACGGTGGCGTGGCGGTAGATTCACTGCCTTACAGCGCCAGAGACCCGGGTTCGATCCCGACTAAGGATGTTATCTGTGCGGAGTTTGTACGTTCTCCCTGTGACCTGTGTGGGTTTTCTCCGGGTGCTCTGGTTTTTGCCCACACTCCAAAGACGTACAGTGTTCGTAGGCTAATTGGCTTGGTATAAATGTAAATTGTCCCTCGTGTGTGTAGGATAGTGTTAGTGTGCGGGGATCGCTGGTCGGCGCGGACTCGGATGGCCGATGGGCCTGTTTCTGCGCTCTATCTCTAAACTAAACTAAACTCAACTAAACTAAACGGGTCAGGTAGCATCTCTGGAGAAAAAAGATGGGTGACGTTTCGGGTTGGATTCTTTCTTTAGACTGAAAGTAGAGAGTGGTGGGGGGGGTAACTGAGATAGGAAATGGCCAGAACAGAACAGGGCCGTCAACAGATGACCAGCGAGGGTGCAGCCCATAATGGCCCAATGTTGGCTGGAGAAGAGGTGATAACAAAGGGATGTGAACAGTGGAACTAGGGGGACAAATAGGGTAGGGGAGGGGCGGAGACGGGGAATGCAGGGGTTACTGTAAATTAGACAAATCAACGTTCGTACCGCTGGATAAACACAAATTGCTGGAGTAACTCAGCGAGACAGGCAGCATCACAGGAGAGAAGGAATGGGTGACGTTTCGGGTCGAGACCCTTCTTCAGACCTCATTCAGAGGGAATCTGAGGGGTAACCTTTTCACGCAAAGGGTGGTGGGTGTATGGAACGAGCTGCCAGAGGAGGTTGTTGAGGAAGGGACTATCACAATGTTCAAGAACCAATTAGACAGGCACATGAATAGGACAGGTTTAGAGGGATGTGGGCCAATTGCAGGCAGGTAGGACTAGTGTAGATGGGACATGTAGGTCGGTGTGGGCAAGTTGGGCCGAAGGGCCTTTTTCCGAACTGTATGACTCTATGACTATGACTGAAGGGCTAGTGAGTCCCAACTAAAGATGTGCTCCTCAATGGAATGGTGGGCTTGTGGGTGGGGGGGGGGGGGGGGGGGGGGGGGGGGGGGTTATTATTCATTGAATGTTATGTTACCTGTTTTATTTGCAACCCAAATATTTAAAGAATTTAAAACCTAATGCTTTCATCCGATCACCATTTGGTCTCCAAGGTGTGTAAACAACCCTTTCCATACATTTTCCATTTCCACTTGAAAAATATGTGCTTTTCTTGCAAATAATGTCAAGAACCTTACACTGCAGTTGGTTTTTCGTAATGAATGGCACAAAGTACATTGTTGAGGTTGACAAAATTAGTTTGTATAGAAGTAAGATGTTTCAGTATTAGGAGATGGATCTATTCCTTGGAGATGTGGTGCTCTTCCCCATAATACTGTTGTTGCAGCCGGATTGACAGCAAACATGGAACTTAATGTGTAGGAAGGAGCCGCAGATGTTGGTTTAAACCGAAGACAGACACAAAAGGTCGGAGTAACTCAGCGGGGCAGGCAGCGCCTCTGGAGAAAATGAATAGGTGGCGTTTCGAATAGGTGACGTTTCGGGTCGAGACCATTCTTCAGACAATTGAAGAAGGGTCTCGACCCGAAACATCGCCTACTCATTTTCTCCAGCGATGTTGTCTGACCCGTTGAGTTACTCCAGCTTTTTGTGTCTAACATGGAACTACGTGAACCCCGTAATCTAATCTTTCAAAACTCTCGGCTGACCGCCACAGGTGCACTGGTTACATAGAAACATAGAAACATAGAAAATAGGTGCAGGAGGAGGCCATTTGGCCCTTCGAGCCAGCACCACCATTCATTGTGGTTATGGCTGATCGTCCCCTATCAATAACCCGTGCCTGCCTTCTCCCCATATCCCTTGATTCCACTAGCCCCTAGAGCTCTATTTAACTCTCTCTTAAATCAGTTTTGCGTACAGTTTTGGTCTCCTAATCTGAGGAAAGACATTCTTGCCATAGAGGGAGTACAGAGAAGGTTCACCAGACTGATTCCTGGGATGGCAGGACTTTCATATGAAGAAAGACTGGATAGACTCGGCTTGTACTCGCTAGAATTTAGAAGATTGAGGGGGATCTTATAGAAACTTACAAAATTCTTAAAGGGTTGGACAGGCTAGATGCAGGAAGATTATTCCCGATGTTGGGAAAGTCCAGAACTAGGGGGTCACAGTTTAAGGATAAGAGGGAAGTCTTTTAGGACCGAGATGAGAAAATCATTTTTTACACAGAGAGTGGTGAATCTGTGGAATTCTCTGCCACAGAAGGTAGTTGAGGCCAGTTCATTGGCTATATTTCAGAGGGAGTTAGATGTGGCCCTTGTGGCTAAAGGGATCAGGGGGTATGGAGAGAAGGCAGGGATGGGATACTGAGTTGGATGATCAGCCATGATCATATCGAATGGCGGTGCAGGCTCGAAGGGCCGAATGGCTTACTCCTGCACCTATTTTCTATGTTTCTATGTTTCTAAATCCATCCAGTGATTTGGCCTCCACTGCCCTCTGTGGCAGGGAATTCCACAAATTCACAACTCTCTGGGTGAATTTTTTTTTCTCTCACCTCAGTCTTAAATGGCCCCTTTATTCTAAGACTGTGGCCCCTGGTTCTGGACTCGCCCAACATTGGGAACATTTTTCCTGCATCTAGCTTGTCCAGTCGTTTTATAATTTTATATGTTTCTACAAGATCCCCCCTCATCCTTACATGAATGGGCAACTATATTCGGGAAAGGGAAAAGGGAAAAGCTGCACAGTGTTATGAAGTTATGAACCCATCCCTCTTAAATGCACTTGCAACTCCGCTGCACAGAGAGTAACTTAAGGACATGTCGCGGGGTGAAGCCTGTATGGTCGTGAGTAGTCACCCAAAGAGTCATACCTTGTTCTGGTCGCCGCTGGATTTTCAACATGTTGAACATTTTCGGAGGCCTGCTGCGAGTCGCCGAAAAAATCGCGTAAGTGGGACAAGCCCTTAAGTCTCTCAATGCCAAAGATGGTGCCAGATTGTGGCAACTCTTTGCACACTAGATTAGTCTAGTTTAGTTTAAAGATACAGCGTGGAATCAGGCCCTTCAGCCCACAATTAGTCTACAAACCTGTACATCTTTGGATTGGGGGAGAAAGTCGGAGATCCCGGTCCTGGGCGACACGGTGGTGCAGTGGTAGAGTTACTGCCATACATCACCAGAGACCTGGGTTCGATCCTGACTACAGGTGCTGTCTGTGTGGAGTTTGTACATTCTCCCTGTGACCTGCGTGAGTTTTCACTGGGTGTTTCCTCCCAGAGTCCACAGGCATACAGGTTCAGAAGCTAATTGGCTTTGGTAAAATTGTAAACTGTCGCTCGTGTGTGTAGTATAGCATGAGTGTGCGGAGATTACCGGCTGGCGCGGACTCGGTGGGCCGAATGGCCTGTTTCTGCGCTGTATCACTAAACTAAATTGAACTAGACTCCCGGAGAAAACCCACGCAGGTCAGGGGAAGAACGTACAAACACCATACGGATAGCACCCTTAGTCAGGATCGAACCCGGGTCTCTGGGGCTGGGAGGCAGCAACTCTACCGCTGTGCCACCGTACCGCCATCCTTCTTTCGGGGTTGTTGTGTGAGTCCACAGGGATGCCGCTATCCTGGACGAGTGGCTCTCTGGATGAGGAGTCCTATGCAAGTTTGCACAGTGTTATAGAGATAGAGTGATACAGTGTGGAAACAGGCCCACACCGGCCCAAACCGGCCAACATGTCCCAGCTACACTTGTCCCACCTGCCTGTGTTTGGTCCATATCCCTTCAAACCTGTCCTATCCATGTACCTGTATAATTGTTTCTTAAACGTTGGGACAGTCCCAGCCTCAATTACTTCATCTGGCAGCTCGTTCCATACACCTACCACCCTTTGTGTGAAATGGCTCCCCCTCAGATTCCTATTAAATCTTTTCCTCTTCACCTTGAACCTATGTCCTCTGGTCTTCAATTCCCCTACTTTAGGCAAGAGACTGTGTACATCTACCTGATCTATTCCTCTCATGATTTGTTACACTAGACTGTTGAACGATGCATGCAGGGACGTGGAGACGTCATGTCCCACCCAAGCCTGTCTGGGATGCACTCCAATCAACGGGTGGGAGCCGGGGGAGCAGGCTCAGTAAAAGTCGTCAAGAAACCTCTAACATCAAAAAAGTAACCACAAATCCTTTAAGGGTTCATAAACGGCATCAAGCCCTGATTATTTTTTTTAACGTCTTTGTTAGCATTTAAAAAACATCAGTCCCGTGGCCTTAAAACATTTTGTAGACCTTTTGAACTGTTGGAATAAAGAGATAATGATCAAAGTCACTTCAGCTATTTGCAGGAGTGGGAGCAAAAATAATAGAAAATGCACGCAGGCAAAACATAAAGATAAAAGGGGGAGATATAGTTAAGGAAGGTCTTGCAGATGAGACTTGTAATGACAAGCTGTAGAAACAAGGAAGGCATTTGTTTTAAGACAGTACTGGGTGTTCAATGAAGCATGGTGTGTTAAGAAATACACATAACCAGAGGACATGGGTTTAAGGTGAAGGGAGGGGAAAAGATTTAATAGGAATCTGAGGGATAACCGTTGCACACAAAGGGTGGTGGGTGTATGGAACAAGCTGCCAGAGGAGGTAGTTGAGGCTGGGACTATCCCAACATTTAAGAAACAGTTAGACAGGTACATGGACAGGACAGATTTGGAGGGATATGGGCCAAACGTGGGCAAGTGGGACTGGTGTAGCTGGGACATGTTGGCCGGTGTGGGCAAGTTGGGCCGAAGGGCCTGTTTCCACACTGTGTCACTCGATGACTCTATGACTATAACAAAGAAAGACACATTTCCTAGTTCATCCACTTCACATGAGAAGTGAAATGTTATGTAAAAAATGTGAAAGATAGGTAGTATATTAAGAATGAATATTACTTTAGAGCATAATGTTTATACCTCTATTTCATTTGAAAACAGGAGTCTGGAGTACACCACGATGAGTGCGCCTCAAGTCACGGCACCCCTTTGCCACGCAAGCCCAAGAGCTGCTCTGCACAACACCTGCTGACGCTTCCAAGGCCGCCTGGGTCAAGACGAGATGGAGAGACCAGTGGAAGTCAGCGGAACCATCTAGGCTACACCATTACATCAATGACCCCATGGACGTCCCTGGCCAAGACCTGCCCCGAAAGCAGTGGACAACCCTCAACCGCTTGAGGACAGGCGTCGGACGCTATGGAGTAGCGATGAAGAGGTGGGGCCTCGTGGACAGCGCCTCCTGCGAGTGTGGGGACCCAACACAGACAGTGGAGCACATCGTCACCAGTTGCCCCAAATACCGGCCACCGAACGGTGAACGAGGTCTGATTGACCTGGACGATGACACGTTGGCCTGGCTCGCCTCAACGGAGCTGCAGGTCTAAAAGACATACAACAGACGAAGAAGAGTACTGTAAAAGGGACTGTCTGAAGAACAGTCTCGACCCGAAACGTCACCCGTTCCTTTTCTCCAGAAATGCTGCCTGTCCCGCTGAGTTACTCCAGCATTTTGTATCTATCTTCGGCGTAAACCAGCATCTGCAGTTCCTCCCCTCACATGGCGGCACGGTGGCGCAGTGGTAGAGTGCCAGAGACCCAGGTTCGATCCTGACTACGGGTGCTGACTGTACGGAGTTTCTACCTTCTCCCCGTGACCGCGTTGGTTTTCTCAGAGATCTTCAGTTTCCTCCCACACTCCAAAGACGTACAGGTTTGTAGGTTTAATTGGCTTGGTGTATGTGTAAATTGTTCCTAGTGTGTGTAGGATAGTGTTAATGTGCAGGGATCGCTGGTCAGTGCGGACTCGGTGGGCCGAAGGGCCTGTTTCCACGCTGCATCTCTAAACCAAACTAAATGTAAACGGGACCAACTCTGTTGAATAAGAAAAACCCCGCGATCTACGGATATATTCCCGATCTTCAAATCTACCTCGTTGTGATCCTTGTACTTTTTTTAACCTGCGCTTTCTCTTTTGCTGTAACACCTGTGACAGCGCCCCCTATCTCGGATGCCACTCCGATCCCTATCACTGGCAGACAGGGCAGGAGAAGCCAAACCTCAGCATCATTGTTAACAGCTCGGTCCAATTCGTTGATATTGGTTTAACGTTAACTGTAGCCTCCCTGTGTTTCCCTGTTGCAGGTTGGAGGAAGACTGAGCCACTGGGACAAAACCCAAGACCACCAGCGCCACCGTGTGGTCACGACTAAGCTGCCGAGCTAAGCCCCAGGCTGCCAGCGCCTCCACTGAGGCCACGTTTGAGTGGCCGGGACAAGCCTGAGACTGCCCAGTGCCTCTGACATGCCCACAGACAATGACGGTCTGCACCCGCACACGGAGGAAAGGACTGAATGACCAGGGTAATCCAGAGCCCGCCAGCAGCGCCCCTTCAAGCTCAAAGCTGAACTGCATGGTCAAGTCTGAGACTGCAGGCACCTCCTCTCAATAATTCAATGACACATTATTGTCACATGTACCTAGCTACAGTGAAATGGTTTGTTTTGCAAACAACCCAGTAAAATCATGTCGCAGACCTCACCTAGTACTAAAATGTCGCCACGTTTTGGCGCAGGCAAAATAGCAAAAGTTCACCGAACATTTCTATCTACTACTGCCGCCACATGGGACAGCATGCTCCCCCTCCCCCTCTCCCCCTGTAGGATCCCCCTCGAGTCAAGGGTGAACTGTCGGGGTCCAGCCTGATATCGCCAGAGCCTCCTCCTTTGAGACCAGCACTGAGCTGCCGGGACAAGCCTAATATCGCCAGCGCCCTGGCGACGAGGCTCAGCGCCCCGATGTGGACCTGGACTTTCCTCCCACTGTAAATAAACCAGATCACGTGACTTCACCCCACTGCGAGTGTCGGTGTGGTCATTACCGAACCCAGAGTCATCCCTGACGCCACAAATTCTATTCTGCACACTGTATATTTTCTCTTTTGTATTACCTGTGGTATTGCTATGAACTGTCTGGACAACATGCAAAAAAAATGTCACTGTGACAATAACAAGCCTACACCCATACGTCTTTACATGACCTATTTGCCCCACATATGCTTGTGATCTGAAATCCAGCTCCGATTTTTTTACAGTGACTGCCTTACAGCGCCAACGACCCGAGTTCAATCCTGACGACGGGTGCCGTCTGTATGGAGTTTGCACGTTCTCCCCGTGACTGCGTGGATTTTCCCGGGTTCTCCAGTTTCCTCCCACACTCCAAACATGTACAGGTTTGCAGATAATTGGCTTTGGTAAAATTGTAAATTGTCCCTAACGTGTAGGATAATGCTAGTACAGGGGCCACTGCTGGTCGGCGGGGGCTCAGTGGGCCGAAGGGCATGCTTCCACACTGTACCTCTAAACTAAACTAAACTAAACTAAACTAAACGAAGGTAAGGTAAACTAAGCTAAGCTCCGATCTTTTCAATACGTCCTAATGATCAAGTTAATTCTTCCTTCAACACTGAACGTGAGCTTTTCGTTTCTATGCCTTTTATTTTCTTCATGCTTGCAGACTTAGTATTTTCCTTGGCTGAAATCCTTCTACTCGTTCGGGAAGGATAACCTGCATCGATTGTGAAGCGTTCATTTTGAACTCAGTCATCCCAATAGGAAGAAGTTTGACATTTGTTTATACTGGCTGGCAGCCATTTTCCCACAGACCCTTTGCCCTTAATTCTATTTAAAAGTCCATCACAGGAATTACTTTTATAGCATGGTTTTTGGAGGTGAGGAAGATGATTACTGCAAGTTAATGCAGACTTTAATGAGGACTTTAAACCTTAATAAGGTTTACGCTTATTAATGTCACATGTACCAAAATGCGGTCAAGCTTTTCACATTTTCAAAACGCTTTGTTTTGCACTCTATCCAAACAGATACATGGATAAGAAAGGTTTAGAGGGATATGGGCCAAACGCGGGCAGGTGGGACTCGTGTAGATGGAGCATGTTGGTCTGTGTGGGCAAGTTAAGCCGAAGGGGTTGTTTCCACACTGTATGAGTCTATGACTCTGTGAGATGTGCTGCTAAGCCTTACACGTACCACCACATACAAGCACTATGCAAGTTTATAGATTTGTTTTCTATAACTGGAAGAAAAAAGGTTTGGTTTATAACTGTGTGAGTTTAGCTTAGCACTGGTGGGGCATCTGGGTTAGCATGGACAAGTTAGGTCGAAGGGCCTGTTTCCATGCTCTATCATTCTATGGTCATTGCTAAGAGCTAATAAACTGCCACGAACAACAAAGGAAATCTTTTCAGTTTCAGTTTAGTTTATTGTCACGTGTACCGAGGTACAGTAACAAGTTGTTGTTACCAATCAGCGGAAAGAAAATACAGCTGATTGGCACGGTGATTGGCTACCGGGCGGCACGGTGGCGCAGGGGTAGAGTTGCTGCCTTACAGCGAATGCAGCGCGGGAGACCCGGGTTCAATCCTGACTACGGGTGCTGCCTCTACGGAGTTTGTACGTTCTTCCCGTGACCTGCATGGGTTTTCTCCGAGATCTTCGATTTCCTCCCACACTCCAAACACGTACTGGTCTGTAGGTTAATTGGCTTGGTAAATGTAAAAATTGTCCCCAGTGTGTAATAGGATAGTGTTAATGGACGGGGATCGCTGGTCGGCGCGGACCCGGTGGGTCGAACAGCCCTGCTTCCACGCTGTATCTCTAAACTAAACTAATCTAAACTAAACTAATCTAATACATGATTACAATCTGGAGGTGTGCGTTTTCGTACTTCTATACAAGTTTGCCTGATGGGTGTAGGGAGAAGAGGGAGTGGCTAGGGTGCGACTCGTCCTTGATTATGAAGTCCTTAAATTCGGTTTATAATTGTGTAAATTTAGATTCGCGTAGGTGGGGCATCTGGGTTGGCATGGACAAGTTGGGTCGAAGGGCCTGTTTCCGTGCTCTATCACTCGATGGTCATTGCTAAGGGTTTTTTTTAAATTGCCACAAACAATATATGCAAACTTGTCTTCATTCAGTTAGTTGGCACAATGCGTGCCAGTGGAAGTCACTGCAGCTTTGCTGCCTCGGACAACCACACACATCACAGCTGCCTGGGCAGCCGAGCACCAAACATGTCAATTGAATGTTAACTATACTAATTAAACCCTTTGTAGATTTCGCCCAAGTTTCAGATGGGAAAGGCCCCAAAACAGCGTGATTCACACCAGCCAACTGCAACAAAACCAAACATAAAACTTCAATTACAGCTTTAGCAAAACAAACTATTGTTTGTTGCCAGGACTCGAAGGCCTGAGCTGTCGGGAGAGGTTGAGCATGCTAGGGCCCTGTTCCTTGGAGCACAGGAGAGTGAGGGGTATTCTTATAGAGGTGTATAAAATCGTGGAAGATTTAATAGACAATAGACAATAGGTGCAGGAGTAGGCCGTTCGGCCCTTCAAGCCAGCACCGCCATTCAATGTGATCATGGCTGATCATCCCCAATCAGTACCCCGTTCCTGCCTTCTCCCCATATCCCCTGTCTCCGCTAACTTCAAGAGCCCTATCTAGCTCTCTCTTGAAAGTATCCAGCGAACCGGCCTCCACCGCCCTCTGAGGCAGAGAATTCCACAGACTCACAACTCTCTGTGTGAAAAAGTGTTTCCTCATCTCCGTTCTAAATGGCTTACCTCTTATTCTTAATGGGAATCTGAGAGGTAATTTTTTCTCACAAAAGGGTGAGTGGGTGAATGGAACGGGCTACCAGAGGAAGTCGTTGAGGCATTAAAAGGCCTGTCTCACGAGTCTGCGGTCATTGGGGGCGAAACAGGAAGAATCTACCGCTCCTGGGCCGCCATAGACCGCGCACTCGGTCAAACGCACAATTCCGGGGCCGTGCCACAGCGCCGCGATCAGCACGGCCGCCGCCACAGCCTCGCAGATCCAAAATGACGTCATCGCAGTCGGCCCGCCCTTTTTGTTTACTTACCGCAAGCTCGTGGGACCAGCCGTTCTTAATCACTCGGCCCCCGCGCAGCACCCGTGCGGCGCTCCCGTGGCATAGGCTCGCCGCTCTCGCCGTTGCCGTGCGGTCCCCTCTACCGGTGACGCCGCGCTTCACCGCCGATGACCGCAACACCGTGAGACAGAGCCTTTACTATCGCAACATTTAAGAAACATTTAGACTGTGGTTTAGAGGGTTATGGGCCAAACGCAGGCAGATGGGACTAGTGTAGATGGGACATTTTGGTCGGTGTGGGCAAGTTGGGCCAAAGGGCCTGTTTATTCAGAAGCTGAGATTAACATTTCACGCAAAGGTTGGTGGGTGTATGGAACGAGCTGCCGGAGGATGTATTTGAGGAAGGGACTATCGCAACGTTTAAAAACCAATTATACAGGTAAATGGATAGGGACGGTTTAGAGGGATATGGGCCAAATGCAGTCGTGGGACTAGTTTAGATGGGATTTGTCGGTGTGGGCAAGTTGGGCAAGTTGGGCCGAAAGGCCTGTTTTCACCTTGTGACTATAAACAGATATTTGAATGAAAGCTCCAGGTACATTGACTACAGTGTTTTTGTGCAAATACGAGAGGAAGACATCAAAGGAGAAATAAGAACTCCATAGGTTTCCAAACATATTTCTCCCAGAAGTAAATTAAACCTGGATTTTCCTCCACTGACCAGAATTTTTTGGCATAATAATAATAATAATAATGGATTTTATTTACGGGCGCCTTATACCGAGGTCTCAAGGACACCATACAGAGATTTATAGAAAACATTATAATCAGAATTAAAAAAAAAAATAGAACATTGTTAGCACAGATCCAATCCTGCCATGATCTCAACATATTTTCCTTCGGCCCACAATGTCTGTGCCGAAACATGATATCGGTGGATATTTCTAAGGCAGGGATAGACAATTTTTATATTAGAACGGGTCTCGAGGGTTGTGGGGAGAAGGCAGGAAAATGGGATTAGGAGGCAGAGATCAGCCATGATTGCATGGCGTGGACTCGATGGGCCGAATGGCCTAATTCTACTCCTATAACTTGTGAACTTGTGATACTAAGATAAACATATCTCATCTTGCCGGCAGATAATCCATATCCCTCCATACCCTGCATATTCATGAACCTATATAAAAGCCTGCTAAATGAAACGATTGTATCTGCCTCCACCACCACCCAGAGCAAACGCACAAGGTCACAGGAAGAACGTAAAAACTCCGTACAGACTATAGTCTCGAGTATTAGAAAGGCGCTATATAAATCCCATCCATTATTATTATTATTAATGTGGCAGCAGTGGTAGAGTTGCTGCCTTACACCGCCAGAGACCTTGGTTCGATCCTGCCTGTACGGAGTTTTTACATTCTCCCTGTGACCGTGTGGGTTTTCTCAGGGTGCTCTGATTTCCACCCACACTCCAAAGACGTACAGGTTTACAGGTTATTTGGCTTGGTTATAAATGTAAAATTGCCCCTAGTGTGTGCAGGGTAGTGTTAATGTGCAAGGATCACTGGTCCATGAGTAAAGCCTGTTTGTGCGCTGTATCTCTCATCGAAACTAAACCTGCGTGGGTTTTCTCCAGAATCTCCAGTTTCGTCCCACACTCCAAAGACGTACAGGTTTTGTAGGTTAATTGTGTAGGAAGGAACTGCAGATGCTGGTTTACACTGAAGATAGACACACAATGCTGGAGTAACTCAGCAGGACAGACAGCATCTCTATAATAATAATAATATAATAATAATCATTTTATTTACTGGCGCCTTTCTAAAACCCAAGGACACCTTACAATGCATAGAATCACAACAAAACAAAAAACACATAATCGGAATAAATTAAATAAAAAAACACCACAGTACACAAATCAAGGACAGAATTCAATTTCAAAAGCACCAAAAGAAAATAAGAAACACAAGTTTGAGGAGAGAGCAGCGGCGACCAATTCGCGCCAGCGTCCACTCTCCCCTCCGACCGCCATCTTGTACACGGACTGACAGGCACAGGCACAGGCACAGCACACAAAATCATCCCCCCACAATGACCACCACTGTGGGGGAAGGCACAATGTCCAGTCCCCAACCCAGTTCTCCCCAGAGTCAGGCCCAATGAGGCCCAGTCAGGCCCAGTCAGGCCAATCTCTGCATTTCTTCAGTCTGAAGATGGGTTTCGGCTCGAAACATCACCCATTCCTTCTATCCAGTATTGTAGGTTAATTGGATTGGTATAATTGTAAAATTGTCCCTAGTGTGTGTCGGATAGCGTTAAGGGCCTGTCCCACTTTCACGACCTAATTCACAACTTTTTTACTCTTGGACATTTTTCATCATGTTGAAAAAACGCCCCGACCGACATTAAAAGTCTTCTCACCCACCACTCCACCTCCAGGTCCCTCAGATCGTCCGACTTGGGGTTGCTGAATATCCCGCGGTCTAGGCATAAGTTCAGGGGCGACCGTGCCTTTGCGGTTGCAGCTCCTAGACTGTGGAACAGCATCCCACTTCCCATCAGAACTGCCCCCTCCATCGACTCCTTTAAGTCAAGACTAAAACGTATCTATACTCCCAAGCCTTTCTTGACGTCCTGTGAGCGAGGGCTATATGTATATATGTATGTAGTTTGTTTGTTTATACTATTCTGATAACAAATGTAAAGCACTTTGGCCAACGAGAGTTGTTTTTTAAATGTGCTATATAAATAAATGTGACTTGACTTGACTTGATGCCACGAATACCTACGACTAGCATCACGGCCAACTACGACCTACCTACGACCTCCTACATCCTCGTGACGACCATGCTGCGAGTATGAGTCAAGGACAAACTCGGCAAGGTCGTGAATTAGGTCGTGAAAGTGGGACAGGCCCTGTAGACTGTGGGGATCGCTGGTCGGCGCTGATTCAGTGGGCCGAAGGGGCTGTTTCTGCGCTGTATACTCTAAACTATACTGAACTAAACTAAAGTAAACTAAACTAATCTAAACTAAATTAAAAGTTTAAGAAAGAAGTGCAGATGCTAAACTAAACAAAAAATAAAGTAAACATCATTTATATACTCCTATCAGGAATAACTAGCATCAACTGGCATCGTACAATTCCACCTGTGGCTCCGTACTAATGGAATAAATGCATGGTTTCTGCTGCTGTGAACTTCAGTGTGGATGGAAAGACAAGTATCTATGCCTCCTGCCTCAGGTTAAATGGACAGGAGTTAATCAAGCTTCAAGGTGGCGCAGTGGTACCTTACACTGCCAAAGACCCGGTTCGATCCCGACTACGTGTGCTTGTCTGTACGGAGTTTGTACGTTCTCCCCGTGACCTGCGTGGGTTTTCTCCGAGATCTTCAGTTTCCTTCCACCCACCAAAGATGCACCGGTTTGTAGGTTAATTGGCTTGGTGTAAATGTAAAGTTGTCCCTAGAGTGTGTAGGATAGTGTTAATGTGCGGGGATCGCTGGCCGGTGCGGACAATAAACAATAGACAATAGGTGCAGGAGTAGGCATTCGGCCCTTCGAGCCAGCACCGCCATTTAATTGATCATGGCTGATCATCCACAATCAGTACCCCGTTCCTGCCTTCTCCCCATATCTCCTGACTCCGCTATTTTATGAGCCCTATCTAGCTCTCTCTTGAAAGTATCCAGAGAACCTACCTCCACTGCCTTCTGAGGCAGAGAATTCCAGACTCACCACTCCCTGTGAGAAAAAGTGTTTCCTCGTCTCCGTTCTAAATGGCTTACCCCTTATTCTTAAACTGTGGCCCCTGGTTCTGGACTCCCCCAACATCGGGAACATGTTTCCTGCCTCTAGCGTGTCCAAACCCTTAACAATGTTATATGTTTCAATGAGATTCCCTCTCATCCATCTAAACTCCAGAGTGTACAAGCCCCATTCTCTCAGCATATGACAGTCCCGCCATCCTGGGAATTAACCTTGTGGGCCGAAGGGCCTGTTTCCGCGCTGTATCTCTAAACTAAACTAAACTAAACTAAACTTCTGGTTCATGTTTCCCTGTGCTTTCCTTGTCCATAACTTGCCAGAGCAGCAAAGGCTCCTTCAGTTCATTTATTTAATCCAACAGTTTGTGATTCTGTTATTCAGATTTAAAGACAATCAGTCTGAAGAAGGGTCCAGACCCAAAACGTCCTATTCCTTTTCTCCAGATATGTTGTCTGGCCCGCTGAGTTACTCCAGCACTTTGTGTCCATCTTCAGACCTAAAATACTTCACCTGTCATTTCCCTCTCCAGATGCTGCCTGACCCATTCAATTCTTCCCACACCTTGGGTTTTGTTCAAGATTCCAGCATCTGCAGTCTCTTGTGTCTCCATTTGTCAGTGAGTTTTTAAGCTGATGCCAATTTTTTTAGTTTAGTTTAGAGATACAGTGTGGAAACAGGCCCTTCAGCCCACCGAGTCCATGCTGACCAATGATCAACATTACTCTAGTTCTATCCTACACACTAGGGACAATTTACAGAAGCCAATTAACTCCCAAACCTGCTCGTCTTTGGAATGTGGGAGGAAACCCAGGCAGGTCACAGCGAGAACGTACAAACTCCATACAGACTGCACCCACAGTCAAGATCAAACCCTATATTAAATTGGATAGTTATATGGACGGGAAAGGAATGGAGGGTTATGGTCTGAGCGCAGGTATATGGGACTAGGGGAGAATACGTGTTCGGCATGGACTAGAAGGGTCGAGATGGCCTGTTTCCGTGCTGTAATTGTTATATGGTTATATGGTTATATAGTCTCTGGCACTGTAATGGGCCAGTCCCACTTAGGCGATTTTTTCGTAGCATAGTCGTAGCAGGTCACCGAAAAAACGGCGTCTGGACCCCCACCCCCCCCCCCCCATGATACAACAACCTACCACCTAGTCGACGGCAAGCTACGGCAAGGTACCGACAACCGGCGACCCATTAGGACATCCACCTACGAGCACACCCACGGCAACCTACGTCCACCCGCGACAAGCTATGACAAGGTACGACCCTGTCGGCGACAACTGAAGACAACTTAAGACAATTCAGTTGGCGGTACCTGTCACCGGTTGACGTAGGTTGACGTAGGTTGACGTAGGTTGACGTAGGTAGTCGCCAATGGAATTCACCGAAGCCAGCACCGGCGACAATCTACGTCACCTGGCGACAACCTACGGCATCCTGGCAACAACCAACGTCAACCTGGCGGCAGCACCCACGTCAGGCCACGATCGTTGACTGTCGACGAAAAGTTTTGAACATTTTAAAATCCAGCGGCGACCAGAAAAAAGGTAGACTCTTTGGGCGACTGAGGAGACGATACACGCGACACCCCGGTGACCATGTGGCGACAGCCTAGTCGCCTGTAGTCGCTTAAAAAATCGCCTAAATGGGACAGGCCTATAAGGCAGAAACTCTACCACTACAGCACTGTGCTGCTACATTACAAGACTATAGTTATGTCCCATAATGTGGTGATAGATGAGGCACAGGCCTCTGATAACAAAGGACCATAAATGCTCACCTAATGCAAGCAGTATCAAAGAGTCATAGAGTGATACAGTGTGGAAACAGGTCCTTCAGCCCAACTTGCCCACACCGACCAACACGTCCTATCCATACTAGTCCCACCAGGCTGCATTTGGCCCATATCCCACTACTATCTAAATGGCGTCAAGTTGGGAAAAGGGGAAGTACAACGGGATCTGGGGGTCCTTGTACATCAGTCTATGAAAGTAAGCATGCAGGTACAGCAGGAAGTGAAGAAAGCGAATGGCATGTTGGCCTTTATAACAAGAGGAAACGAATATAGGAGCAAAGAGGTCCTTCTGCAGTTGTACAGAGCCCTAGTGAGACCACACCTGGAGCATTGTGAGCAGTTTTGGTCCCCTAATTTGAGGAAGGACATTCTTGCTATTGAGGGAGTGCAGCGTAGGTTTACAAGGTTAATTCCTGGGATGGCGGGACTGTCATATGCTGAGAGAATGGAGCAGCTGGGCTTGTACACTCTGGAGTTTAGAAGGATGAGAGGGAATCTCATTGAAACATATAAGAATGTTAAGGGCTTGGACATGATAGAGGCAGGAAACATGTTCCTGATGTTCGGGGAGTCCAGAACCAGGGGCCACAGTTTAAGAGTAAGCCATTTAGAACGGAGACGAGGAAACACTTTTTTCTCACAGAGAGTGGTGAGTCTGTGGAATTCTCTGCCTCAGAGGGCGGTGGAGGCAGGTTCTCTGGATGCTTTCAAGAGAGAGCTAGATAGGGCTCTTAAAAATAGCGGAGTCAGGGGATATGGGGAGAAGGCAGGAACGGGGTACAGATTGGGGATGATCATCCATGATCACATTGAATGGCTCGAAGGGCCAAATGGCCTACTCCTGCACCTATTGTCTATTGTCTATTGTCTAAACCTGTCCAACCCATGTACCTGTCTAACTGTTTCTTAAACGATAGTACCTGATGGGTGGACGACTGGCAGAGTGTTGCGGTTGTCTCATGCTGTAAAATTTGAATGAGCATGTTTACATCCCCAACAAGTCCTGGAATCACATTTGCCAAAAAAAAACCAAGGCTGGGTTTTTCTCATTTGTGTGAAAGAAAAGAAATCGAGACAATCAGTTATCTTACAATTAACATAATGTTGTTTCTCACATAATATTCAATTGTCCCTTGCATTCTGCACTGCTCTCCTGCTGTGAATTACTCATTGTCTTTTTTCTACTGTTGGCAGACATGCCTTCAGTTGACTTGGGAATTTCCTCCCTGTATGTTTCTGGCTCTCTATTTCACTATCCTCCTTTAAGATATTCCTTTAAAGCTCCCTCTTTGATCTGGTGTTTTGTTTATCCACGATATTTTATGTGGCCTGGTGTCATGCTTTGTTAAGTTTCCTGAGTGGTGCCTTGTTCTCAAACATTGCACGGACCAGTTGGCAGGAGTATTCACCGACATCATTAATCCATTCCTACTTCTCTCTGTGGTTCCCACCTGCTTTAACTGCTTTAACCCTGACCAGTCTGTAGAAGGGTCTCGACCCAAAATGTCACCCATTCCTTCTCTCCAGGGATGCTGTCTGTCCTGCTGAGTTACTCCAGCTTTTTGTGTCTATCTTTGGTTTAAACCAGCATCTGCAATTCCTTCCTACACATCTTGTCTGCTCCACTGCAAAATCTCCTCAAGGTATGTCTACTTTGAAAACCTTCTCCTCCTCTCTCTGACGAGAGTTCTGCACCACATCATCGTCTATATCTCTTGTTTCCCTTATCCCTAACCAGTCTGAAAAAGGGTCTTGACCCTTCCTCCAGCTTTTTGTGTCTATCTTTGCTTTAAGAAGACCACCGATAACCCTCTGCCATAGAAAGCAAGGTGGAGTGTCTTAATGACCATTGACTGTCCGTCCTGACATCCTAAATCATGAATTAATTCAAGATCATAAAGCTCATAGAGTCATAAAATAATGCAGCATGGAAACAGGCCCCTCGGCCAAAACTGCCCACACCGACCAGAATGTCCCATCTTCACTAGTCCCACCTGCCCGCACCTTGCCCATATCCCTCCAAACCTGTCCTATCCCCGTTCTCCCCTCGCCACTCTATCTTCTCCCCTCTCCCATCAGGCAAAAGGTGTAGAAGTGTGAAAACGCACTCCTCCAGATTCAGGGGCAGTTTCTTCCCAGCTGTTATCAGGCAAATGAGCCATTCTACCACAACTAGAGAGCAGTGCTGAACTACTATCCACCTCTTTGGCGACCCTAAAAGCCCATGGTACGAGTTCATTCCAAGAGTTCTCCCGAGTTTGCCCTGATTCGAACTCGGAGATTTATGGTAATGGCCACTCGTCGGTACTCGGGGCTCTCGTGGACATCATGTTGAAAAATCATCACGAGTCTTCCCGTGCTTACCTGCCATAGCGAGTCTTCCCGAGTACCTGCCGTTAGCGTTAAGAGCCGCTAAGAGAAGTCCCCGAGCACTGACATACCCGCTACGTTCATTCTCCGTGCTTACCACGAGTTTGATTTTTTTTTTACTCGGGAGAGCTCTTGGAATGAACTTGCACCATGGGACAGGGCTATAAGACTATCCTTGAGCAGACTTTACCATGCACTAAACGTTATTCCCTTATCATGTGTCTATACACTGTAAATGGCTCGATTGTAATCGTGTATTGTCTTTCCGTTGACTTGTTAGCACGCAACCCAAACTGTACCTTGGTACCTGTGACAATAAACTAAACTAAACTATTCGTGTACCTGTCCAAATGCTTCTCAAACATTGCAATAGTGCCTGCCTCAACTACCCCTTCCAGCAGCTTGCTCCATACACCCACCTCGTCAATTCCAGCCTCCCAAACAGGCATAATCCATTGCAATTCGCCGACTGCTGCAACGTCCTTGGCAGATGCCATCTCCCTGGCCCGACACTCATCCCTGCCCCATCTGGATAACAAGGACACCTACATCAGACTCCTTCAACACCACAATTCCAATCAAATTTATCTCCAGTCTCCTGAGGCTATGTCCCACCACCCACCTCCACAACTGGATCCTTAATTTAGTCACAGAAAGGCACAGAGCCACACAGCATGGAAACGGACTCTCAGCTCAACATACCCATGCCGACCATGATGCCAAATCTATGCTCATCTCACCTGCCTACGTTTGGCCCATATCCCTCCAAATCTTTCTTATCCATGTCCCAGTCTAAATGTCGTTATAGTACCTCCCTCAAATAACTCCTCTCGCACGCGGTCGTAGGGAGAACGTACAAACTCCTTACAGACAGCACCCGTAGTCAGGATTGAACCTGGGTCTCCGGCGCTGGTTTCCTCCCACATTCCAATGACGTGCAGGTTAGTAGGTTAATTGGCTTCTGTAAATTGCCCCTAGTGTGTGGGTTAGAACTAGTGCAAGGGTAATTGCTGGTCGACGCTGGTGGACAGAAGGGACTATTTCCACTCTGTATCTCTAAACTAAACATCTTCCCTGTGGTTATCAATCTGTACAACTCCTTCCCCTTCCGTCGTGGGGTAGACTGAGATCAACCCACCCCCACCCCCTCCCCAATCTTTGCACGTCCCCAATCCTTTCCACTCGTCACTTTGATTACAGGTATTTTCTGTTTTTGTGTCTGTTGGCAGATCAATTTCCCTCCTGGGATAAATAAAGTTCCATCATAGCCTATCGTATGGTAAACAAAACTAAACTAAACTGAACTGAACTAAACTAAATTGAACTAAAATAAACTAAACTAAACTATTTTGTTTAAACCTATAATTATTATATTTACTGTCTCGTGAGGTCCCATATGTTACCACTCAGCCTCAAATTAGGGACAACTCACCAATTAACCTCTCGACCTGCATATCTTTGGGACGTGGTAGGAAACTGGACCACCCAGAGAAAACTCACACAGTCGCCAGGAGAACAAGCAAGCTCCACACAGTCAAAACTGGAGGTCAGGATTATATCCGGGACTCAAGCACCGTGAGGCAATAGGTCTCCTAGCTGAGTCACACTGCAGCCCTGTGAAAGATTTATTCTCTTCGTGGTGTTCCATTTGAAAGTATATTGTGACTGAGATGTATGATTTTTCTTGCTTAATGGTTGCATTATCATAGAAACATAGAAAATAGGTGCAGGAGTAGGCCATTCGGCCCGTCAAGCCAGCACCGTCCTTCAATATGATCATGATCCAAAATCAGTACCCCGTTCCTGCTTTCTCCCCATATCCCTTGATTCCGTTAGCCCGAAGAGCTATATCTAATTCTCTCTTGAAAACATCCAGTGAATTGGACTCCACTGCCTTCTGTGGCAGGGAGTTCCACAGATTCACAACTCTCTGGGTAAAAAAAGTTTTTCCTCATCTCAGTCCTCAATTATCGCTTTACCATCCAAGGACAAATTATTCCTGTCCCATTGACTCACACATAAGGAAGAGGAGCAGAAGAAGCCATCAAAATGCTCTGTAATTCAATTGGAACGCGTGACATTTCGGGTCGAGACCACTGTGAAATCTCCTCAAGGTATGCCTACTTTGAAGAGGTTCTCCTCCTCTCTCCGATGAGAGCTCTGGAACATCTCTCTCACTGCTCCCCCTCTGTGATTCCTCCAGCTCTCCAGAACTACGGTCTGAAATAGGGTCTCAACCCAAAACATCACCTGTTTATTTTCTCCAGAGAATCTGCCTGTCCCGCTGAGTTACTCCAGCATTTTGTGTCTATGTTCGGTGTAAACCAGCATCTGCAGTTCCTTCCTTCAGTAGCTCATTTCATATACCAGCCACCCTTTTTTTGGAAAAAAGTTGCCCCTCAGGTTACTTTTATACCTTCCCCCCCCATCATCTTGAACCCATATCCTCTGATTCTCAATTCCCCTACTCCAGGCAAAAGACTCTGTGCATTTATCTGATCTATTCCTCTGATCCTATCGGAGCTGTTTCATTATCAGGAAGGAACTGCAGATGCTGGTTTACATCAAAGATAGGCACAAATTGCTCGAGTAACTCAGCGGGTCAGGCAGATTCTCTGGAGAAAATAAATAGGTGACGTTTCTGGTCGAGACCCTTCATCAGACTCTCGTCGGAGAGAGGAGGAGAACTTCTTCAAACTCGGCATACCTTGAGGAGATTTCGCAGCGGAGCAGACATAATGTGTAAGAAGGAAAAGGGTCTTGCGTTTCTCCAGAGATGCTGCCTGACCCGCTGAGTTACTCCAGCATTTTGTGTCTATGCTCTATTATCCTACGACATATCTGATGGAATGAATGTACAATTACTGTACTAGTTTACTGACAGAACCTGAATTGGCTTCAACCTCATTCAATCCTTCACTCATCTATTATGGCCTTTAGAACATAGCTAGGTTTTCTCATTCACCATAACAGAATAAATTCCGGACAATATTTCTTGAAAGACCTGGCACCATGAGGAACTCAAAATATATTAGATAGACACAAAATGCTGGAGTAACTCAGCGGGACATGCAGCATCTCTGGAGAGAAGGAATGGCTGACGTTTCGGGTCTAAACCCTTCTTCAGACTCTGAAGCAGGGTCTCGACCCCAACGGTCACCCATTCCTTCTCTCCAGAGATGCTGCATGTCCCGCTGAGTTACTTCAGCATTTTGTGTCTATCTTCGGTTTAGACCAGCATCTGCAGTTCCTTCCTCCTCATAGGATATTCGATTCTGTGAAGGGTATATCTGCATCTATCACCCTCAAGCTTGCCAGCACGGGTCAAGAGCATGCACAATATGATTATTATTTCCCTCAAGTAACATTTGCTACAATCAGAGGTAATGAAACCTTAAGTGAGTTATAGCCCGTTCAAGAAGGATTGGAAATAAAATTAATTAGCTATTGGGATTCCCAGTCCCTGGTAACTGAACGTACAATATAAAGTCCCATTTTAGCCGTAAACCTACGAGACAGATGGGTCCCAAAACTGTACGTAAAAGCTTGATATAGAAATTGGTTGCTTTCATTGCAGAAATGTGCAGAAACAGAGAGCAATTGCTTACATAGATACATAGATACATAGACCATAGGTGCAGGAGGCCATTCGGCCCTTCGAGCCTGCACCGCCATTCAATATGATCATGGCTGATCATCCAACTCAGTATCCCGTACCTGCCTTCTCTCCATACCCCCTCATCCCTTTAGCCACAAGGGCCACATCTAACTCCCTCTTAAATATAGCCAATGAACTGGCCTCAACTACCCTCTGTGGCAGAGAGTTCCAGAGATTCACCACTCTCTGTGTGAAAAATCATTTTCTCATCTCTGGAAAACTTGATGTTACTATATATTCCGCTTCTGACATTTGTCTCCCTTGCTTTATTTAATCCATGACCTGTGAGATTTTTGTTCCAGATGCAGTTTAATTCAGCTTAGTTTAGTATAGTTTAGTTCAGTTTATTGCCACGTGTGCCGAGGTACAGTGAAGAGTTTTTGTTGCATAGAAAATAGGTGCAGGAGGAGGCCATTCGGCCCTTCGAGCCAGCACCGCCATTCATTGTGATCATGGCTGATCGTCCCCTATCAATAACCCATGCCTGCCTTCTGCCCATATCCCTTGACTCCACTAGCCCCTAGAGCTCTATCTAACTCTCTCTTAAATCCATCCAGTGACTTGGCCTCCACTGCCCTCTGAGGCAGGGAATTCCATAAATTCACAAATTCTCTGGGTGAAAAAGTTGTTTCTCACCTCAGTCTTAAATGACCTCCCCTTTATTCCAAGACTGTGGCCCCTGGTTCTGGACTCGCCCAACATTGGGAACATTTTTCCTGCATCTAGCTTGTCCAGTCCTTTATAATTTTATATGTTTCTATAAGATCCCCCCTCATCCTTCTAAACTCCAGTGAATACATGCTAGTCTTTTCAATCTTTCCTCATATGACAATCCCGCCATCCCAGGGATCAATCTCGTGAACCTACGCTGCATTGCCTCAATCACAAGGATGTCCTTCCTCAAATTAGGAGACCAAAACTGTACACAATACTCCAGATGTGGTCTCACCAGAGCCCTATACAACTGCAGAAGAATCTCTTTACTCCTATACTGAAATCCTCTTGTTATGAAGGCCAACATTCCATTAGCTTTCTTCACTGCCTGCTGTACCTGCACGCCAACTTTCAGTGACCGGTGTACAAGGACGCCCAGGTCTCGCTGCACCTCGCCCTTACCTAACCTAACCCCATTGAGATAATAATCTGCCCCCTTGTTTTTGCCGCCAAAGTGGATAACCTCACATTTATCTATATTATACTGCATCTGCCACGCATCTGCCCACTCACTCAACCTGTCCAGGTCACCCTGCAACCCCCTAACATCCTCTTCACAGTTCACACTGCCACCCAGCTTTGTGTCATCTGCAAACTTGCCAGTGTTGCTCCTAATTCCCTCTTCCAAATCATGAATATATATGGTAAACAGTTGTGGCCCCAACACCGAGCCTTGCGGCACTCCACTAACTTGCGTGCTAACCAGTCAGCGGATCGAGCAATTCGTAGTGTACAGATATACATGATAAGAGAATAACGTTTCATGCAAGGTAAAGCCAGTAAAGTCCGAGCAAAGATAGAACGAGGGTCCCGATGAGGTCGATAGTTGCTCAGGACTGCTCTCTAGTTGCCTGATAACTGCTGGGAAGAAACTGTCCCTGATTCCGGAGGTGTGCGTTTTCATACCACTATACCTTTTGCCCGAAGGGAGAGGGCATGGATATAAAGCATGGGAACGGGCCCTTCGGCCCACAATGTTTGTGCCAAACGTGATGCCAAGTTAAACTGATCTCATCTGCCTGTACATGATCCATATCCCTCTATTCCCTGCACTTCTTTGCACTTCCTTGCGCCTATCTAAAAGCCTCTTGAATGCCACCATTGTATCTATGGAGAGAGAGAGAAGCAAGGGACTGAGCGCACAAATCTTGAGGAGGCAGTAATGTTGCCAATGCAAATTGATTGTGGTCTGCCGATGAGGAAGTTGGGGATCCAGTTGCATAAGGAGGAGCGGAGGCCTCAGGGAATAACCGACGGGTGACAAAAAATGCTGGAGTAACTCAGCGGGACAGGCAGCATCTCTGGAGAGAAGAAATGGGCGAAGTTTCGGGTCGAGACCTTTCTTCGGACTGATGTCAGGGGAGAGGGAAATACATAGATAAGGAAGTGTTAGGTGTGAAAACAGGACTAAGGGGGATGGAGATCATGGAAAATGTAGAACAGATCATTGTCAGCTGGGAGAAGGTAACAACAAAGCAAACAGTCAGACTGATCTGAGAACTGGGAGGGGGAAGGGATGGAGAGAGGGGAAAGCAAGGGTTACTTGATGTTAGAGAAGTCAATGTTCATACCGCTGGGGTGTAAGCAGCCCAAGCATAATATGAGGTGCTGTTCCTCCAAGGGAATAACGTTTACTGCACGATAACGTCAAGTAAACTCCGATTAAAGATAGTCTGATGTTGTTTAATGAAGCAGGTAGTAGCAGGTAGTACCTTCTCCCAGCTAGCAATAGACAATAGGTGCAGGAGTAGGCCATTCGGCCCTTCGAGCCAGCACCCCGGTTCAGAACCAGCAGGATTGCACTCGCTAATGGTCTGTTATGGAGGTAGGCAATTTGAGCGGGTTCAGGTCAAGAACCAGAGGACATAGGTCTAAGGTGCGAGGGGAAGCATTCAATGGAAACTTTGTGGGTTTATGGAACGAGTTGTCAGAGTTGAAACAGGAACTATAACAAATATTAAAATACATTCGGACAGGTACATGGATAGGAAAGGTTTAGAGGGATATGGGCCAAACATGGGCAGGTAGGACTACTGTAGATGGGACATCTTTGTCGGCGTGGGGAAAATCGTGCAGAAGAGCCTTTTTCCCAACGATAGACACAAAATGCCGGAGTAACTCAGCAGGTCAGGAGGCAGCTATGGAGAAAAGGAATAGGTGACATTTCGGGTTGAGACCCTTCTTCAGACACAAGCATCAAGCATCAAGTGGCCTTTTTTTCCATACTGTAAGACTCTATGACTGAGACAAAGGTGAATGTGCATCATAACCAATGTCTTAAAGCTCTTCATCACAACGGACGCAAGTTCCACCGGTCGGTAGTTGTTGAGGCACGTCAATGGATACATTTAAGCCAAGATAGATTCTTGATTAGTACATGTGTCAGAGGTTATGGGGAGAAGGCAGGAGAATTGGGTTAGGAGGGAGAGATAGATCAGCCGAGATTGAATGGCGGAGTAGACTTGATGGGCCAAACGGCCTAATTCTGCTCCTATCACTTAACACTTATGACTTCCTCTCCTGGAAGATATCCTCTTAAACCAGGTGGGCTCCTCAGCCCATAGTAGTGAAAGGTTGAAGATGTCCGTGAAAACACCAGCAAGTTGGTCTGCGTAGGTTTTAAGAATGCGGCCAGCTACACCACCAGGGCCAAACGCTTCCCAGGGGTTCACTCTCATGAAGGGTCGGCCTAGGAGAATGAGGTCCCAATGTCACTGGGGGACGTGGGGGCCTGTAAAAATACACCATCCTTCTCCCTTTTGAAGTGGCACAGTGGTGCAGCGGTAGAGTTGCTGCCTTACAGCGCCGGAAACACAGGTTCGGTCATGACTACGGGTGCTGTCTATGCAGAGTTCGTACGTTCTCCCCGTGACCTGCGTGGGTTTTTCTCCGGGTGCTCCAGTTTCCTCCCACACTCCAAAGACGTACAAGTTTGTAGGTTAATTGGCTTCGGTAAAATTGTAAAGTGTGTAGTATAGTGCTCGTGTATTTTACACTTGTTTTATTCTATTCTTTTTAATGACTGTTTTCAATTACTTTTGATTGCTTTTTAATGCTTTGTGTAAAGCACTTTGAATTGCCTTGTTGCTGAAGTGTGCTATATAAATAAACTTGCTTGCTTGCTAGTGTTGATCGCCGGTCGGCGTGGACTCGGTGGGCCGAAGGGCCTGTTTCCGCGCTCTTATCTCTAAAGTCAAAAGTCTCAAGTTGAAGTGTGCATAGAAACCACTGTACCCGTCCATATGCACATGTGGCTGATGTTCGTACGATGTAAATACATACTATTTTTCTCAGTCTGATAGGTAGGAGTTCAAGGAGTTTCCTACAGGAACAGAAAAGGTTTGGGTCTCAGCGATACAGAGAGCAGGGGTAGAGCTCGTTTCTGATATTCGGACTGATTTCCTGTCTGTGCCTGACCAATATTTCACATATATTATGCGCTGGTCACAGGGTTTTAGATGTGTACATTTGATGCGAGAACCTCTATCTCATGATATGCCATCAATTACTACTCGTAATCAATTACCCTCCTTAATTCACTTCAGTGGTGCTTCCAGTAAATAGCTTGTACTCTAGAACTGAATTTCTCAGACTACATCTCAGCAACCAACCCATTTCCTTGAAAAGAATCATATGAAAGATTTTGGCATCGCTGGTGTGAACTTATATTCCAGTTAATAAAAAGCTGGAATCGTTTCCACCTCAGCTTTCCCATGAAGTTTTTCCAAGCTTACTGTCTGTAAAAAGCTTTGTAAATGGAATGCGTTCAGTGTCCATATCCACACATGTTATCACCCTCCCTGCAGCTCTGGAAAGAGAACGTTCACCAGGCAAGTTATTCCATTGCTTTTGGGAGATAAGATAAAATATATTCAGCTTTGTCAGAATTAAGTGGAATTCTAGATCTGTGATTAGATTCAAACAGCACAGAAACTGGTACTTCGGCCCAACCTGGACATGCCGACCAAGATGCCCCATCTACACTAGTCCCACCTGCCCGCATTTGGCCCATATCCTTCCAAATCGTTCCTGTCCATGTACCTATCTACCTCTTTGGTGACCCTCGGACTATCTGAAGAAGGGTCTCGACCCGATACGTCACCCATTCCTTCTCTCCAGAGATGCTGCCTGTCGCGCTGAGTTACTCCGGCTTTCTGTGTCTATCCTCGGACTATCCTTGATCGGACTTTGCTGGCTTTACGTTGCACTAAACATTATTTCCTTATCATGTATCTATACACTGTAAATGGCTCGATTGCAAACATGAAAGTACACAGCAAAACCTTTTCAATGTACCTCGGTACACGTGACAATAGAATGAACTGTAAACAGTAAACGGCAAACTAAACTGTAAACTAAACTGTAAACTATACCGTCCGACATCGCCGTCGCACTGGGCCCACCGAACATCACAGCCGCACCCGGTCCTCCCAACATCGCCGCCGCACTGGGCCCATCCAGCATCGCCGCCGGACCAGGCCTACTCTACACGACCGCCGGACCGGGGCTCCCCGAACATGGCCGCCGCACCGCACCCTATTCACCCCATCGCCTCACCGGGCTGGTCGAACCGCGCCGCCCCACCGACCATCCACCTACCGGGAACTTCCACGCATCGCCCGTGGACCCCGACCATCGGGTCCGCCGACCCTCGCCACTGCAACGCCCCCCAGCCCCCCCGACTCCACTGCCCGAGGACTCCTACCGTCAGGTCCGCCGACCCTCGCCACTGCACCTCCCTCCAGCAGCCCGCAGCCGTCGCCTCACCTGCAGACTGGTCTCTGTACTGGGCTTGAAGCCTCCACGCTGCTCACTCCCACTCTCCTGGGTTTGACTCCACTGGGTCCTAGCGCTAGTCTGCCTAGATCGGATTACCTCCGTGTTAGTTCCACTGATTCTTCCCCATCCTTCTACAACTATGGGACCCCTTCTCTTCCACACCCACACTACAGCCCTCTCACCCCCCCACCCCCTGAACACCCACCACCCCCCACCACCACATCGGCCTCGTCCCCATTCCACCCACCTGCCATCCTCCAGCCCCAACCCCCATCCCTGCCGGGTGTTCACCATCCCCCCGACCTCCCCCTCTCCGACATCGAACGGTCTGTCCTCAGCAGAGGTCTTACCTTTGTCCCCTCCGTCCCCACCTCAATGAGTTCCGTGCCCTCCATGACTTGGAACGCTTCTACCGTCGCCTCCGCCTCACAGCTCACTTCCATGGGAAGGAGTCCTCGCTCCCCACTGATGACCCCTTTTCCCGTCTCCCACGCACCCCCTCCTCATGGAACCCCCCTCGTAGCCTTCCGGCTTTAGAGCTCTTCATTCAAAACTGCCGCCGTGACATCAACCGCCTCAACTTCTCCACTCCCCTGTCTCACTCCAATCTCTCCCCCCCTGAACGCACTGCCATCGACTCACTCCGCAACAACCTAGATTGGGTTATCAAACCCGCCGACAAGGGAGGTGCCGTGGTAGTCTGGCGCGTCGATCTCTACAAAGCTGAGGCCACGCGCCAACTCTCGGACACCTCCTCCTACTTACCCCTGGACCATGACCTCACTGACGAGCACCAGGCCACCATCTCCAGCACCATCACCGACTTCATCCACTCCACGCCCTGCCCGACCGAGCCTCCAACCTCATCGTTCCCCAGCCCCGCACAGCCCGCTTTTACCTTCTCCCCAAAATCCACAAACTTGACTGTCCCGGTAGACCCATTGTCTCTGCCTGTTCGTGCCCCACCGAACTCATCTCCACCTACCTCGACTCCATCCTATCCCCCTTGGTTAAATCCCTCACCACCTATGTTCAAGACACCTCAGACACTCTCCGTCGTCTCCGCGCATTCCACTCTCTAGGCCCTCACCCCCTCATCTTCACCATGGACGTCCAGTCATTGTACACCTCCATCCCCCACCAGGATAGTCTCGAAGCCCTCCATTTTTTTCTCGACCGTAGAAGCAACCTATACCCGGCCACTGACACCCTCCTCCGCCTAGCGGAGCTGGTCCTTACACTTAATAACTTTTCATTTGATTCCTCCCATTTCCTCCAAATACAAGGCGTAGCTATGGGCACACGCATGGGCCCCAGCTACGCATGCCTCTTTGTCGGGTACGTAGAACAATCCTTGTTCAATGCGTACCAGGGCCCCATCCCCGACCTCTACCTCCGCTACATCGATGATTGTTTTGGTGCCACATCCTGCACCCACACACAACTGACTGACTTCATCCGCTTCACCACCAACTTCCATCCGGCACTCAAGTACACCTGGACCATTTCCGACACTTCCCTACCATTCCTTGACCTCACTATCTCCATCGAAGGTGATAGACTCCTTACCGACATCCACTACAAACCCACCGACTCCCATGGCTATCTGGACTACACTTCTTCCCACCCTGCTTCCTGTAAGGACTCCATCCCCCACTCCCAATTCCCCTGTCTACGCCGCATCTGCTCCCAGGATGAGGCGTTCCACACCAGGGCATCTGAAATGTCCTCATTCTTCAGGGAACGGGGGTTCCCCTCCTCCACCATAGATGAGGCTCGCACCAGGGTCTCTGCCATACCCCGCAACACTGCTCTCTCTCCCCATCCTCCCACTCACAACAAGGGCAGAGTCCCCTAGTCCTCACCTTTCACCCCACCAGCCGTCACATACAACAAGTGATCCTCCGTCAGTTTCGCCACCTCCAACGTGACCCCACCACTCGCCACATCTTCCCATCTCCCCCCATGTCTGCCTTCTGCAAAGACCGCTCCCTCCGTAACTCCCTTGTCAATTCTTCCCTTCCCTCCCACACCACCCCCTCCCCTGGTACTTTCCCTTGCAACCGCAAGAGATGCAACACTTGTCCCTTCACCTCCCCCCTCGACTCCATTCAAGGACCCAAGCAGTCGTTCCAGGTGCGACAGAGGTTCACCTGCATCTCCTCCAACCTCATCTATTGCATCCGCTGCTCTAGATGCCAGCTGATCTACATCGGTGAGACCAAGCGGAGGCTTGGCGATCGTTTCGCCGAACACCTCCGGTCGGTCCGCAAAAACCAACTTGACCTCCCGGTGGCTCAGCACTTCAACTCCCCCTCCCATTCCATATCTGACCTCTCTCTCCTGGGTCTCCTCCATGGCCACAGCGAGCAACACCGTAAATTGGAGGAAATGCACCTCATATTCCGCTTGGGCAGTCTACATCCTGGGGGCTTGAACATTGAATTCTCCCAATTCTGTTAGCCCTTGCTGTCCCCTCCCCTTCATCAGCCCTCTGGTTGTCTCCTCCCCTCCCCCAGCCCTCAGGCTCCTCCTCCGCCTTTTTCCTTTTTTCCTTTCTTCTCCCCACCCCCTATCAGTCTGAAGAAGGGTTTCGGCCCGAAATGTTACCTATTTCCTTCGCTCCATAGATGCTGCTGCACCCGCTGAGTTTCTCCAGCATTTTTGTGTACCTTCAATTTCCAGCATCTGCAGTTCCTTCTTAAACACTGTAAACTATACCTGTCCGAATGTGTTTTAAATGTTACTAGACCAAGTGCAGACCCGTTGGGTCTGTTCCCCCCACGTGCGGTTGACGGGGGGGGGGGGGGCATGCGGCGTCACACACATTAACCACCCCCCACACACACTAACTACCCCCCCTGCAAGGGGGGAGGGGGGAGAGGGAGGGGAGGGGGAGGGGGGAGAGGGAGGGGGAGGGGGGAGAGGGAGAGGGAGGGGAGGGGGAGGGGGGGTGGAGGGAGAGGAGAAAGGGAGGGGAGAGAGGGAGGGAGAGAGGGAGGGGACAGGGAGGGGGGTCAGAGAGGAGGGGGGTCAGAGAGGATGGGGGTCAGAGAGGGGGGAACAGGGCGGGAGGACAGGGAGGGGGGGAACAGGGAGGAGGGGAACGGCCTCGCGGGGCCCGGTCCTACTTCGATCGCCGGAGGTATGGAGTTGTGCGGGGCTGGTCCCGACACCGTGCGGGGCTCCAAAAATCTTGCAATGTCCGAAAATCCCGCTCGCCAACAGCCTGTCGGCCTGCAGGCGCATTGAGGGCATACGCAGCGTCTCAACGTCGTACGCAGCGTCTTGATGTTGTACATAGCATCTTGACGGCGTACGCCTAGCACGTGGCATTGCACGATGACCGTCACCGCCCGTAGTGCTGTTGCGTGATGATGTCACCGCCCGACGCCGTGCGACATCAAAATTCAGTCGGCCCGCCTCCTGCCCAGCTGATTGGTGAGTATGATGTCGGGCCAGCCCCGCACAACTCCATACGCCTCCGCGATTCGAATTGGGACCCGGCCCCCCGCGTGGCCGTACGCCTCAAGCGACCACGTTTGGTCGCGCTAGACGCATGCAATCGCATGCTGGTGGGACAATCATAACTGCCGCCGCCATGGTCAAGCCGGTGACCGGCTGTGACCTCCGGTGACCTCCCGATCGGCAGAACATTTTGAGCAGGGGGGGTGGGTTGGAGTGAGCGGGCGGCGGGCGGGCTGTGGGAGCTGCGAGTGGCATGGCGCGAGCGTACATGGAGAGGGGGGGAGGGGCGGAGAGCCGGGCTGCCAAATGAAGAGAAAGAGAGAAACGGCTTGGATTGGTCGGCATGTAGGCATTGTGAATTCAGCAGCTGGTAAGAGCCGTTTAGATGTTAAAATTTTGTTTGAGTTTTGTGATCAATTTACTCAAAATCTGGGGAAATAATTGACCAAGGAGTGGATGTGTGAATGTAAAAGTAAAATCGCTAGCGAAATGGTAAAAATCTCGGCGTTTTTGCGTCTGGTTTTCGCAGAGTAACGAATCAAAGGCAAAAATCAAAGGCAAAAAAAACGCAAAATTGACATACACACACACAGAGTTTTAAAGTATACTAGACCACGTGCAGACACGTTGGGTCTGTTTCCCCAACACGCGTTTGCGGGGGGGGGGGGGCTGGTGGGAATCTGGCACCCACAAACACAAACACACACACTCATCACACCCCTTGATATTATCGAGAGAGGGGTGGGGAGGGGAGGAGAGAGGGATGGGGGAGGGGGAGAGAGGTGTGGGGAGGGGGGGAGGGTGGGGAGGAGGGAGATGGGGTAGGGGAGTGGGGAGAGAGGGAAGGGGGGTGGGGAGAGAGGGATGGGGTGGGGTAGGGGAGGGAGGGGGAAGAGCGTGGAGGGAGAGGGAAGGGAGGGGGGAGAGAGATGGGGAAGAGTGTGGAGGAAGGCGGAGAGGGGTAGGGGGGAGAGAGGAGGAAGAGTGGGGAGGGAGAGGGAAGGTAGGGGGGAGAGGTGTGGGGGAGGGAGATGTGGGGGGGTGGGGGATGGGGGGAGATAAGTGAAGAATGGGGAGGGAGGGGGAGAGGTGTAGGGGAGTGGTGGAAGTGGGAGAGAGGGAGGGGGAGAGGGTAGGGGAGTGGTGGAAGAGGGACAGAGGGTAGGGGGAAGGGGCGGGGGGAGAGAGGGAAGGGGGTGGGGAGAGAGGTGTGGGGAGGGGGGGAGGTATGGGGGAGGGAGATGAGGAGGAGATGGCGTAGGGGCGGGAAAAAGAAGAGTGTGGAGGGAGGGGGAGAGGGGTGGGGGAGAGAGGGAAAGAGTGGGGAGGGAGAGTGGGAGGGGGAGGGGGAGAGAAGTGGAAGAGTGGGGAGGAAGGGAGGGGGAGAGGGTAGGGAAGGGTGGGGAAGAGAGGGGATGGAGGGGGAAAGGAGGGGAGAGAGAGGGGTGGGGAGGGAGAGGGGTGGGATAAGGGGGTGAGGTGGAAGAGTGGGGAGGGAGGGGTAGGAGAGTGGTGGAAGAGGGACAGAGGGACAGAGGGGTAGGGGGAAGGGGGCGGGGGGAGAGAGGGAAGGGGGTGGGGAGAGAGGGATGGGGGTGGGAGGAGAGGGAGATGGAGGGGGAGTAGAGAGGGGTGGGGGAGGGGAGGCGAGAGTTGTGGGGGAGGGGGAATGGAGGCGAGGAGGAAGATGGGGTAGGGGGTAGAGGGGGAAGAGTGTGGATGGAAGGGAAGAGTGGGAGGGAGAAGGGGTTGGGGGAGAGAGGGAAGGGGTGGGAGAGGGAAGGTGGGAGAGGGAAGGGGGGTGGGGTAGAGAGGGATGGGGTGGGGGAGGAGAGGGTGAGGAGAGAGGGATGGGGGAGGGGGAGAGAGGGATGGGGGAGGGGGAGTGAGGTGTGGGGGAGGGGGGAGGGAGGCGAGGAGGGAGATGGGGTAGGGGAGAGAGGGGAAGAGTGTGGAGGGAGGGGGAAGAGTGGGGAGGGAGAAGGGTGAGGGGTAACGGGATGGGGGTGGGAGGGGTGGGGTGGGGGAGAGAGGGATGGGGGTGGGAGGAGGGGAGGAGAGGGCGAGGGAGATGGAGAGTGGGAGGAGAGAGGGGTGGGGGAGGGGAGGAGGGAGGGAGGGGGAGTGAGGGAGGAGAGGAGGAGATGGGGTAGGGGGGTGGGGGTGGGGGAAGGGGGTGGGGAGAGAGGGATAGGGGTGGGGTAGGGGAGGGAGGGGGAAGAGTGTGGAGGGAGAGGGAAGGGAGGGGGAGAGAGAGGGGTGAGGAGGGAGATGGGGAAGAGTGTGGAGGGAGGGAAGAGGGGTAGGGGGGAGAGAGGGGGAAGAGTGGGGAGGAAGAGAGAAGGGAGGGGGAGAGGGGTGGTGGAGGGAGATGGGGAGGGGTTGGGGAGATGTGGAAGAATGGGTAGGGAGGGGAGAGGTGTAGGGGTAGTGGTGGAAGTGGGAAAGAGGGAGGGGGAGAGGGGTAGGGGAGTGGTGGGACAGCGGGGTAGGGGGAAGGGGGCGGGGGAGAGAGGGAAGGGGTGGGGTAGAGAGGGAAGGGGTGGGGGAGAGAGGGAAGGGGGTGGGGAGAGAGGGTGGGGGAGAGAGGGGTGGGGGTGGGATGAGGAGGGGGAGAGGGGTGAGGAGAGGGAGATGGAGAGGGGGAGGAGAGGGGTGGGGGAGGCGAGGTGAGAGGGGAGGGGGAGAGAGGTGTGGGGGAGGGGGGAGGGAGGCGAGGAGGGAGATGGGTAGGGGGTAGAGGGGAAGACTGTGGATGGAGGGGAAGAGTGGGGAGGGGGATGGGGTGGGGGAGTGAGGGAAGGGGGTGGGGGAGGGAAGGGGGGTGGGGGGGAGAGGGAGGGGGTTGGGGAGGGAAGGGGGGAGAGGGAGGTGGTTGGGGAGAGTGGGATGGGGGTGGGAGGAGGATGGTGAGGAGAGGGAGAGGGTGAGGAGAGGGAGATGGAGAGGGGGAGGAGAGAGGGATGGGGAGGGGAGAGAGGGATGGGGAGGGAAGAGAGGTGTGGGGTAGCGGGGGAGTGATTGGGAAGGGAGGGGAGGAGGGAGATGGGGTAGGGAGGGAGGAGGAAGAGTGTGGAGGGAGGGGGAGAGGGGTGGGGGGAGAGAGGGGAAATAGTGGGGAGGGAGAGTGGAAGGGGGAGGGGGAGGGGACAGTCATCTGTTCCCATTCCCTATCACCCCCAATCCTCTTTCTCTATTCCACACACGTGATGAGCCCTTCGACAGGCTTGGGGGGTGGGGGGAGGGCTGGGGCTGCTGCAAAGGCATATGTAAATGGATCCATTCCGATTGGACATCTGTGAGCATTGGGCATTGTGACATCACACGACGGAACCTTCACTAACATTCTATGGCTGAGATCTGTTATTTTTAACATTTTGAAATTTTGGGGGTGGGGTGGAGAAGGATTTTATTAAAAACGAGTACATAAACACGACGAGATGTAATCAGGAGTGGCTACTCGTAAAGAAAGTGAAACCTCTACCGAAATGGAAAATATCTCGGCGTTTCTGCGTGCGGTGAGGTATCAAAGGCTGGCTGGCACAAGTCAAGCAGACACACACACACACACACACACACAGAGTTTTAAAGATAGACTAGACCAAGTGCAGACCCGTTGGGTCTGGACACCGAACGTGCTTAAGACCTGGGTGTGAGATCCCGAACGTGCTTCAGACCCCGGGGTGAAAATCATTAGCGAAAAAAAAACAGAAAATGTTTCAGACCCCGGGGTGAAAATTCAGAACGTGCTTCAGACCCTTGGACACTGAACATGCTTCAGAACCTGGGTGAAAATCGGGATGAAAATCGCTAGCGAAAAAAAGATGGCGTCGTTTTCGGAGCAGAGGCGGTCGATAGTGGGTGACCAGCAGGAAGAGACAAAATGAGTGAGTGGGGGGGTGGGGATGATGGATTTTATTTTAAAATGTGTACATAAATACGACGAAATGTAATCAGGAGTGGCTAATCGTAAAGAAAAATGAAATCTCTACCGAAATGGAAAAAATCTCGGCGTTTCTGCGTGCGGTTTGGCGTAGCGCGGTATCAAAGGGGCTGGCTGGCACAAGTCAAGCAGACACACACACACACACAGAGTTTTAATATTATAATATAGATATATAGATAGAGATAGATAGATAGATAGATAGATAGATAGATAGATAGATAGATAGATAGATAGATAGATAGATAGATAGATAGATAGATAGATAGATAGATAGATAGATAGATAGATAGATAGATAGATTATAGTACCTGCCTCAACTACCTCCTTCGGCAGCTCATTCATATAAGCACCACCCTCCATGTGAAAATCATCAGCGGTCACTCGAAACAAGTATGACTGTTCTCTCACGACACCTGTGTGGAGACTGGTGACACAGGACGCCTGTGTGGGAGACTGGTGCACAGTCAGCACCACACGGTCCTTGACAGATCTGGGTCAGAATCCAGTGGCATGGAATCCAAGACGACCAGAGACCCTTTTCTGCTGCAGCCTTCATCCGCCTTCCCATCCATTGTGACGCTCCACTAAGGTCAGCCATCATCCTCCGCCTGTTCCACCGTTGAGGTCTTGGTTGGATTGCTATTTGTCACAGACCTCCTCTTGACCTTACCGCCATGGGTGGCCCTACCAGGAGCATAGCTCCAGACGGCATCGCTCTCAGGATCTCAGACCACACAAGCTTCTCCACCACGACAAGGTGACAATCCACAGAGAAGATGTGAAAATATTGCCCCTCAGATTCCTATTAAATCTTCCTCCTCTCATCATAAACCTATGTCCTCTGGTTCTTGATTTCCCCTCCACTGTGTAAAGGACTACGAGCATCTACTCTATCTGTTCCCTCATGATCTTATCCACCTTTATAAGATCATCTATCATCTCCTGTGCTGCAAGGAATAAAATCCATTCGATGATTTCTATGGTGCAGCTACAAGAATTGGGTAAGAGTCTTAGAAAAAAATTCCCTCTGATTAATGAGTGAGGCTATTTTAAGCTCTGTGGAATGAGTAACCCAATGGCACAGAGGCATTGGAGAATCAAGAGAATAGTGAAGTGGTTTAGCCAACTGCAGTCAATGCACATGCATGGCTGATCTATTTTCCCACTCAACCCCATTCTCCTGCCTTTTGACACCTTTGTTAATCAAGAACCTAAAATAGCAAGTTTTTATAGGGTGGTTCGGTGGCGCAGCGGTAGAGTTGTTGCCTTACAGCGCTTGCAACGGCGGACACCCGGGTTCGATCCCGACCACAGGTGATGTCTGTACGGAGTTTGTACGTTCTCCCCATGACGCGTGTGTTTTCTCCAAGATCTTCGGTTTCCTCCCACGTTCCAAAGACGTACAGGTTTATACGTTAATTGGCTTGGTGTATGGTGTAAATTGTCCCTAGTGTGTGTGGGATAGTGTTAATGTGCGGGGATCGCTGATCGGCACGACTCGGTAGGCCGAAGAGCCTGTTTTTGCGCTGTATCTCTAAACTAAACCAAAACTAAAAAATGACTTGGCCTCCACTGCCACATATCGCAATGATTCCACAGATTCACCGCCCTCTGGTTAAAGAAATTCCTCCTCATCTCCATTCTAATAACATTACAGCCTGAGGAAACATAAAAGTGGATACAATTATGAATTTAAACAACAATTGGACAGATGTGTGGATAGAAAGAGTTTAGAGGGCTATGGGCCAAATGGGGGCAATGAGATTTGCCAATGTGCCAACTTAGTCGACATGGCTCTACAAGGCGCTGGTCAGGCCGCATTTGGAATATTGTGACCAATTTTGGCAACATATCTGAGGTAGGGTGTGCTGGCTCTGGAGAGAGTCCAGAGGAGGTTGACAAGAATGATCCCAGGAATGAGTGGGTTAACATTGATGAGCTTTTGTCCGCACTGGCCTGTACTCGCTGAGTTTAGAACAATGAGGGGGAACATTGAAACATACCGAATAGTGAAAGGCTTGGATAAGTGGATGTGTAGAGGATGTAGGAGAGTCTAGGACTAGAGGTCATTAGCCTCAGAATTAAAGGATGTTCTATTAGGAAGGAGATGAGGAGGAATTTCTCTTTTGTCAGAGGGTGGTGAATCCGTGGAATTCTTTGCCACAGAAGGCTTTGGAGGCAAAGTTGGTGGATATTTTTAAGGTAGAGACTAGACTAAGTGGGTCCCTGTCACACAGGAGGCTTGGTCCCCCAACGCAATATTCCACCACTCACCATAGCCCCCAACTGCACAGGCCACAGCTCATTTCCCTTCATCCCTAGCACTCTCTCCCCTCCTCTTCACCCTCCCTCTTCTTTCCCCTCTCCTCCTCCCCTCCCCCAATCCCTTCCTCACCTCTCTCTCCCTCTCCTTTCCTCTACCCTCAATCACTCCCTCCCTCCCTCCCTCCCTCCCTAACCTCTCTCCTCCCTCCTTCCTCCTCTCCTCTATCCCCTCTCCTCCCCCACTCTCCCTCCCCAGGACCTCGAGGTTGCTGCTCCTCTCCCTTCTTGCGTGAGCCAGAGGAGAATCAGCCATCGGTGCCCCTAGAGCCAGCCTCGGATCGGCCCGGAAGCACCAGCAAGTACGGCTGCGCCAGCATGTGGGCAAGGGGGGGGGAGGGGGAGGGACGTGAGGGGGGGAGTGCTCAGAGAAAAGATGGGGGAAGAGCCATGGGGGAGAGGGGGTATCACGGGGAGGGGGCAGGAGCCAGCGAGGGGACCAGAGGGGAAGGCTGGAGCTGCGGGGAGTTGCGATTTGAGGTGCTGTTTGGACTCACAGCGGGAACTGGACACTCTCCTCCGCCGGGATCAGACTCTCCACTTTCTGCTTGCCGACATTTCCGACGCCGGGGCCGCTTCCGGTCCCTCCGGAAATTGGAGACTTCCGCCGGCATCCTCAGCTCCAGTAAAGACGCGATGGCGCAGGAAGGGGCGGACCGTCCCGCGGAATGACAATCCAAATCCTAAGACGATTTGAACCTTGCTAACCTTCACAATAGACCACTGATCCGAACGAAACTTGATGCCTCGCAGCACTGGAGAACGGTGAGTGAGCTGGCGAAAAATCGTAGCGCTATCGCGTATCGTTTTTACGCAATTAGAAACACCACACAAACCGGAAGAGCACAAGATCAAAGTTTTATTTATAGATAGATAGATGGATGGATGGATGGATGGATGGATGGATGGATGGATTGGATGGATGGATGGATGGATGATGGATGGATGGAAGGATGGATGGATGGACGGATGGATGGATGGATGGATGGAAGGATGGATGGATGGATGGATGGATGGATGGATGAAGATGGATGGATGGATGGATGGATGGATGGATGGATGGATGGATGGATAGATGAGTAGATGGATAGATGGATAGATAGACAGACAGACAGACAGACAGACAGACAGACAGACAGACAGACAGACAGACAGACAGACACCGTGATTAGTACAGGTGCCATAGGTTATGGGGAGAAGGCAGGAGAATGCAGTTAGGAGGGAGAGAAAGAACAGCCATGATTGAATGCGGAGTAGACTTGACAGGCCGAATGGCCTAATTCTACTCCTGTCCCTTATGACCTATGACAACCTGACGGATACATTTTATCATGGTGCAGAGTGCATCTCTTTGCAAACAAAATGTCACTAAACAAACATATAAACGGATGCTTAGGAGCACACAATGTCTTGTCATGCTGCTCACCAAATCAATAATAGCACCGTTGATCTGACTGCAAGCTTGACATCTCAGCAGAATCATTCCCAATCTATCACTCACTTCTAAACAGGAGCTGAAACATTACCTACTGCCTGTGAGCTGATAAAAAACTTTCACATCTAACCCACCGCAGAGTTCCTGCCACAGCCATTACTCTTGGCTTCTGATTGACTGTTGACTCAAAGCAGCTTAAATATTCAAATTCCTTTGAAGACGGACTGATAAAAAACGTATTCAAAAACATCGGAGCAAAAATGCATTCATGTAAATTGCACTATACTTCAGTTTTATTGACTTAGACCGTAATGGCAAAGATCTTTGGTAATGGGCCTGTCCCACTTAGGCTTTTTTTTAGGCGACTACCGGTGACTATCATAGTCGTAGCAGGTCGCCAAAAAAAAGGCGACTGGACCCCACATTCGACATAACATTTGAAATAGAATCATTACTTTAACAACAAAAAAAAAACAAATTCAGCACCGGACATAACCTACGTCACCTGGCGACAACCTACGTCACCTGGCGACAACCTACATTAACCTGGTGACAACCTACATTACATGACGACAACTATGACAGCACCTGCGTCAGGAGAAGTCAAGCTACGCTCATTG
>CM075995.1:2315847-2337224 GCA_038087875.1 Malacoraja senta
TACCTGTTTTTGCTACCAAAGTGGATAACCTCACATTTATCCACGTTACACTGCATCTGCCATGCATCTGCCCCACTCACCTAACCTGTGCAAGATCCTCATAGCATCCTCCTCACAGTTCACATTGCCACCCACCCTTGTGTCATTTGCTAATTTGCTAATGTTACATGTAATCCCTTCATCTAAATCATTAATATATATTGTAAATAGCTGCAGTCCCAGCACTGAGCCTTGCAGTACCCCACTAGTCACTGCCTGCCATTCTGAAAGGGACCCATTAATCCCTACTCTTTGTTTCCTCTCTGCCAACCACTTCTCTATCCATGTCAGCACTCTGCCCCCAATACCATGTGCCCTAATTTTTCCCACTAATCTCCTATGTGGGACCTTATCAAATGCTTTCTGAAAGTCCAGGTACACTACACCCACTGGCGCTCCCTTGTCCATTATCCTTGTTACATCCTCAAAAAATTCCAGAAGATTAGTCAAGCATGATTTCCCCTTTGTAAATCCATGCTGACTCGGACCGATCCTGTTACTGCTATCCAAATGTGTGGCTATTTAATCTTTTATGATTGACTCCAGCATCTTCCCCACCACCGATGTCAGGCTAACTGGTCTATAATTCCCTGTTTGCTCTCTCCCGCCCTTCTTAAAAAGTGGGATAACATTAGCTACCCTCCAATCCATAGGAATTAATCCTGAATCTATTGAACATTGGAAAATTATCACCAATGCGTCCATGATTTCTAGAGCCACTTCCTTAAGTACCCTGGGATGCAGACCATCAGGCCCTGGGGATTTATCAGTCTTCAGTACCATCAGTCTATCCAACACCATTTCCTGCCTAATGTGGATTTCCTTCAGTTCCTCCGTCACCCCAGACCCTCTGGCCACTACTATATCAGGAAGATTGTTTGTGTCCTCCTTAGTGAAGACAGGTCCAAAGTAACTGTTCAACTGTCATTTCCTTGTTCCCCATAATAAATTCAACCTTTTCAGCCTTCAGGGGTCCAACTTTGGTCTTAACTAATTTCTTCCTCTTCACATACCTAAAGAAGCTTTTACTATCCTCCTTTATATTCTTGGCTAGCTTACCTTCGTACCTCACCTTTTCTCCCCATGTTGTCTTTTTTAGTTATCTTCTGTTGCTCTTTAAACTTTACCCAATCCTCTGGCTTCCTGCTCATCTTTGCTACGTTGTATTTCTTCTCTTTTATTTTTATACTGTCCCTGACGTCCCTAGTCAGCCACGGTCGCCCCTTACTCCCCTTGGAATATTTCTTCCTCTTTGGAATGGACTGATCCTGCACCTTCTGTATTATTCCCAAAATACCTGCCATTGTTGTTCCACTGTCATCCCTGCTAGGGTATCTTTCTCGTCAACTTTGGCCAGTTACTCCCTCATGGCTCCATGGTCCCCTTTATTCAACTGTAATACTTCATCTCAGATTTACCCTTCTCCCTATCAAATTGTAGATTAAAACTTACCATATTATGGTCACTACCTCCCAATGGCTCCTTAACCTCAAGTTCCCTTATCAAATCTGGTTCATTACACAACACTAAATCCAGAATTGCCTGCTCCCTGGTAGGCTCCAGTACAAGCTGCTCTAAGAATCCATCACGGAGGCACTCCACAAACTCGCTTTCTTGAGGTCCAGTACCAACCTGATTTTCCCAGTCTACCTGCATGTTAAAATCTCCCATAACAACCATAGCATTACCTTTACGACATGCCAATTTTAACTCTTGATTCAACTTGCACCCTATATCCAGGCTACTGTTTGAGGGGCCTGTAGATAAGTCCCATTAGGGTATTTTTACCCTTACAATTCCTTAGATCTATCCATACTGACTCCAGAACTCCTGTTTCAATGTCACCCCTTGCAAGGGACTGAATTTCATTCCTCACCAACAGAGCTACCCCACCCCCTCTTCCCATCTGTCTGTCTTTTCGATAGGATGTATATCATTGAATATTCAGTTCCCAGCCCTGGCCCTCTTGCAGCCATGTCTCTGTAATTCCCACAACATCATACTGCCAATTTCTAACTGAGCCTCAAGCTCGTCCACTTTATTCGCGCATTCATATACAACACTTTGACTTTGGTATTCACCTCCCCTCTCACTCCGGTCCCCATTGGCCCTGACCTTACTCTCTTATCCCTTCTCGAACTTTCCTTCCCATTAATTCGGGAGTCTTTTGTAACATTTCCTGTACTCACTTCCCCTTTAACTCCATCTATTATACTCCCAATTTGACAATCCTTTGTATGAACTTTGTATGAAAAGGTACAGAACAAATTAGAGACAGCTCCGATGGCTAAAGAGCCCACAGTGGTCCATTGTTGACAGAGGAGGAGGTGAAAACCAAAAGGACAAGTACAGTGAAACTAGCAAGAAGAGTAGGGTGGGGGTGGAACAGCGAGAGAGGGAATGCAAGGGCCGAAGGGCCTGTTCTTGTGCTGTCCTGCTCTGTGTTCTTTGCTCCATGTCCACGGTGTTTAATGTCATTGGGAAGTGTCATTAGTTCACTGTTTATTGCAATAAAAAGAGCATTATTGTTTAATCAAGAAAAGTTAAAAAGTCATATACACTTTCCAGTTATGGCTGAATGTTAACCAAATCATACTGCATGTAGGCCTGGATCGCTTCATTTGCTGAGGAGCTTGAAAAAGGAATTGAACCTTGCGGGAACATCAATGAACATCCCCTATTACAGACATAACGGTGAGAAAGTGATTGAAGCAGCAGCAAAAATGGTTGAGTCTACGACATTGCCCTGAGGAACTCTTGCAGCAACATCGTGTGTCTGGGATGACTGGTCTTCAACAATCATAACCATCTGCGTCTTCCATTTCATCCTCAACAGTAATTCAGCCTGATGTATTCAAGAGAAAGTAAGATAGAGCTTAGTTTAGTTTAGTTTAGTTTAGCTTAGTTTAGTTTATCTTAATTTAGTTTAGTTTAGTTTAGTTTAGCTTAGTTTAGTTTAGTTTAGTTTAGTTTAGTTTAGTTTAGTTTAGTTTAGTTTAGTTTAGTTTAGTTTAGCTTAGTTTAGTTTAGTTTAGTTTAGTTTAGTTTAGTTTAGTTTGGTTTAGTTCAGGTTAGATTATTTTAGCTTAGCTTAGTTTAGTTTAGTTTAGATTTGTTTATTATTGTCAAGTGGACCATGGTACAGTGAAAAGCTTTTTCGTTACGTGCTATCCAGTCAGCAGAAAGACAATACATGATTACAATCATTCTGTCCACAGTGTACAGATGCAGGATAAAGGGAATAACGTTAATTGCAAGTAAAGTCCAGTAAAGTCCGATTAAAGATAGTAAAAGAGGTAGATGGTAGGTCAGGACCTCTCTCCAGTTGGTGATAGGATAGTTCAGTTGCCTGCTAACAGCTGGGAAGAAACTGTCCCTGAATCTGGAGATGTGCGTTTCACACTTCTGCACTTCCTGCCCCAAAGGAGAGGGGAGAAGAGAGAGTGAGTGGGGGTGAGACTGGGCCTTGATTATGCTGCTGGCCTTGCCGAGGCAGCATGAAGTACAGATAGACAATAGACAATAGGTGCAGGAGTAGGCCATTTGGACCTTCGAATAATTCAATATGATCATGGCTGATCATCCCCAATCAGTACCCTGTTCTGCCTTCTCCCATATCCCCTGACTCCGCTGTCTTTAAGAGCCCTATCTAGCTCTCTCTTGAAAGTGTCCAGAGAACCGGCCTCCAACGCCCTCTGAGGCAGAGAATGCCACAGACTCACAACTCTCTGTGAGAAAAAGTGTTTCCTCGTCTCCGTTCTAAAAAGCTTACCCCTTATTCTTAAACTGTGGCCCCTGGTTCTGGATTCCCCAACATCAGGAACATGTTTCCTGCCTCTAGCATGTCAATCCTTAATAATCTTATATGTTTCAATAAGATTCCCTCTCATCCTTCTAAACTCCAGAGTGTACAATCCCAGCTGCTCCATTCTCTCAGCATATGACAGTCCCGCCATCCCGGGAATGAACCTTGTAAACCTACGCTGCACTCCCTCAATAGCAAGAATGTCCTTCCTCAAAATAGGGGACCACAACTGCACACAATACTCCAGGTGTGGTCTCACTAAGGCCCTATACAACGAGATGGAGTCAAGGGCCCACACCATCAGTGTTTTGCCTGATGGTCTGGGCTCTATCAATATGCTGCAGCTTGCATGTTGACTGCATTAGCTAAATGTGGAGTAGGTATACAATTCTGGGCACAATAGCATGTCACAGACAGTCATAAATAAAATAAATGGCCTATCAAATTGATTGCAGCCTTCATCACACATTAATAGGCAGTAAAGCAATCATCGTTCCTTTATTTCTCGTTTGAGGACTGCAGTGTCACTCTTTCTGTTAACTTTTAAAGGGTGAGTAAGCTTCATTTTTATTTTGGGCTTTTTTTCAATTTTTGTAATTAAACTGTTTCCTGGCCTCAGAACTTATTCCTACCTTGCACTGCTCCCTCTCATATCATGTTGAAACTAAGAACTGCTGATGAAATGCATAGGGAGGAACTGCAGATACTGGTTTACACCGAAGATAGACACAAAATGCTGGAGTAACTCAGGGGGACAGGCAGCATCTCTGGATAGAAGGAATGGGTGACGTTTCGGGTCGAGACCCATCTTCCGACTGAGAGTCAGGGGAGAGGGAGACACAGATATAAGGGAAGTGTAAGGCGTGAAAACAAGACCTCAAACGGGATGAAGCTCAAGAACTGCAGATGCTGGGTTATAAAAAAGAGACACAAAGTGCTGGAGTAACTCAGCAGGTCAGGCAGCATCTGTGGAAAACAAGAACAGGTGACATTTCTGGTTGGGACCATTATTCAGACTACTTGTGGTTTTATTTCCCCTCTTATACCATCCTGGACATGTTTGCTCATGCAGTACAATGACACATCTGCCCCAGTCTCTGGTGTCGTGTCTCAATGGATTTATCCAATTATCAATGTGGTCAATGAGTCATGGAGTCACGGGAGAATCGTTACCTTCTTCTTTTCCTTCCTCAATGTTTAATTGAGGACCGGGTATTTCTCCTGCTCCCTCCACCATGCACCATTTCAACCCCTAACTTTAATCGCCTTAATCAGGAAGCCACACATCTATGCAGTCACAGTGAGGACACAATGGGCAATTCATCAGCACGATTATCTTGGACGGGATCAGGAGAATCTCCATTGAATCATACACTAGTTATAGAGTCATAGAATCATAGAGGTGATATGGTGTGGAAACAGGCCCTTCAGCCCAACTTGCCCACACCGGCCGACATGTCCCTTCTACACTAGTCCACCAGCCTGCATTTGGCCCATATCCCTCTAAGGAATAGTGAAAGGCTTGGATAGAGTAGATGTGGAGAGGATGTTTCCACTCGTGGGAGAGTCTAGGACCAGAGGTCATCGCCTCAGAATTAAAGGACGTTCTTTTAGAAGATGAGGAGGAATTTCTTTAGTCAGAGGGCGGTGAATCTGTGGAATTCTTCGCTACAGAAGGCTGTGGCGGCCGTCAGTGGATATAATTAAGGCAGAGATAGATAGATTCTTGATCAGTACAGGTGTCAGAGGTTATGGGGAGAAGGCAGGAGAATGGCGTTAGGAGGAGAGATGGATCAGCCATGATTGAATGACGGATTAGACTTGAAAGGCCAAATGGCCTAATTCTGCTCCTATCACTTATGATCCTATGATCATATGATATAAACCTATCCTATCCATCTACCTGTCTAACTGTTTCTTAAACGTTGCAATAATATTTGCCTCAACTACCTCTTCCGGCAGTTCATTACATACACATACCACCCTTTGTATGAACCCCTCAGATCCCAATTAAATCTTTCCCCCTTCACCTTAAACCTATGTCCTCTGGTTCTCGATTCTCCTCCTCTGAGCTAGTGACTCTGTGCGTCCACCCGATCTATTCCCCTCATGATTTTGTACACCTCCATGAGCTCACCCCTCATCCTCCTGCACTCCTAGGAATAGAATCCTAGTCTGCTCGACCTCTCCCTATAGCTCAAGTCCTGGCAACGTCCTCTTAAATCTTCTCTGCAGCCTTACATTACCTATTATATCACTTCTCTAATTTCAGGTAGTCCCTGCTTTCTCCTCCCCTTCTCAGCTCTCCCTCAGCCCACTGTCTCCGCCTCTTCCTTTCTTCTTCCCGCAACCCCCCCCCCACACCCTCCCATCAGTCTGAAGAAGGGTCTCGATCCGAAACATTGCCTATTTCCTTCGCTCCATAGATGCTGCCTCACCCGCTGAGTTTCTCCAGCATTTTTGTCTACCTATTATATCACCAAGGTAAGTTGCAGCTTTGTTGTTGCAAACAGAAGGATCAGAGTCGATTGTAAATGTCATCACATTTCAAAGTAAATAGTAAGAAGATAAAATAATTTTGCCTTTGCACTTCAGATTCAATACACAGAGTTTTTAGCTATCTTTTACGTTGTACACTATCTTTTACATTGTCTCATTATTAGTTATTTAAGGCCCTGTCCTACTTTCCCGAGTTACTCACAAATTCTCCCGAGTCTTCCCCTTGATTCGAACTCGGAGAATTACGGTAATAGCCGTTCGTAGGTACTCGGGGCTATTTTTTTTACTCGTGGACATTTTTCAACATTTTGATTTCAATTAGTCTGTAATTTTGAATGAATAATGTTGTTGTAAAGAAAGAAATTGTTGCATGATTATGGTCACAGCAGAACTATCAACTCTCTTGAGAACTCAGTCAACATGTGAACGGAGTGAGAATCTGTGATGAGTGATGAGGCTTGCCATTAGTTTAGTTTAGAGATACAGCGCGGAAACAGGCCCTTTGGCCCACGGTGTCCGCACCGACCAGTGATCCCCGCACATTAACTCTATCCGACACACACTAGGGACAATTTACATTCATATCAAGCCAATTAACCTACAAACCTGTACGTCTTTGGAGTGTTGGAGGAAACCGAAGATCTCGGAGAAAACCCACTCGGGTCACGGGGAGAACGTACAAACTCCGTACAGTCAACACCCGTAGTCGGGATCAAACCTGGGTCTCCGGCGCCGCAAGCGCTGTAAGGCATCAACTCTACCGCTGCGCCACCGTGCCGCTCTCAGACTGTTAAAAGAAAGGTGCTTGGGAATGCTTCCTAATGACTTTCGGGCCAACATACATCATGAAACCTGAAAAATTAAAGCTTGTTTTTTTTTTTGCGCACTGCAAAGCATTGCAACCTAATAAAAGAGTAAGATTAATGATATCTTTCGGATATATATATCAGCTGAAACAAACTATCCCCACAGAGACCATTAAAGGAGGGATGATAAAAAAAAGGATGAATTGAGTGCTATGAAAATATACAGAAGTCAATAAATTAAGGAAAAACAATCCAATAGGAAATAAAAATAGTACAAGGAAAAGTACGTACTGGGCACCATGTTAGATGCACAGAGTCTCTTGCCCAGAGGAGGGGAATCACGGACCAGAGACATAGGTTTAAGGTGAAGGGTAAAAGATTTGATAAGAATCAGAGGGGTAACCTATTCACACAAAGGGTGGTGGGTGTTTGCAACATGCTGCCAGAGAGGTAGTTGAGGCAGGGACTATCCCAACATTTAAGAAACAGTTAGACATGTACATGGATAGGACTAATTTTGGAGGGATGTGGACCTAATGCAGGCAGGTGGGTCTAGCATAGCTGGGACATGTTGGCCGGTGTGGGCAAGTTGGGCCGAAGGTTCTGCTTCCACACTGTATAACTCTGTGACTCTATGACTCTATGAATACCCAAGTGTGAATTGGGGATAGATGATCAAGTTAGAGATTTCAAAAGGTTTGTAAATTTTGAAAGGAGAGGTTTGTACTTCATCGTTTTACAAAATAATACACGGCTACAAGTTATTGATGCAAGCAGAAATATGGGAATCAGTAGAGTGTCACAAATATTTCAAAGTGGAGAACAAATAGTGACTGCTTTCAGTGCTATTTATGCCACTAGTCATATTGGCGTATAATTAAAGGGCCTGTCCCACTTGGCGATTTTTTCGGCGACTGCCGGCACCATTGACTGACGTATCAGGTAGCCGAAAAATTCGAGGCGTGATGCGGCGTGACGCGGGGTGATGCGGCGGTGACGTGGCGCGATGACGTATGACGCGCGGTGTTTTTTCAAGTGTCACAATATTTTTTTTGTCGCCGCTGGTTTTTGAAATGTTCAAAATCTTTTGGTGACGCTGATATGACGCCGGCAGTCTTTAACTTAACAACTTTGGAATTTATCAGCAAGCACTCCACAAAAGCCAGCTCAAGCTTAAATTCCAAGATTCTTGCACTAACAGGCTTATTTTTAGAGCAGAAAGTATGTCAGGCTTGAGCAAAACAATAATGTACTGTCCACGATGTGTTTTATAACCAGAAATGAATGTCTTGGACTTTAAGTTTAAGAAGGAACTGTAGATGCTGGAAAATCGAAGGTAGACAAAAATGCTGGAGAAACTCAGCGGGTGAGGCAACATCTATGGAGCGAAGGAAATAGGCAACGTTTCGGGTCGAGACACTTCTTCAGACACTAATCTCTTGGACTTTAATCTCAGTTTATCTAAATGTGAATCCAATTTGTGACCATCTGATGCTAAAATACATATATTTATATTTGGGCATAAACTATCGTCCTTTGCAATATTACTCATGAAACGCTAACAGTTTCGGCATATTGACGTTCATCAGTCAGAATGTTGAGTAGAGAAGTTGGGAGGTCATGTTGTTGTTATATAAGACATTGGTGGGGGCGCATTTAGAGTATTGAGTTCAGTTCTGTGCACCATGTTATAGGAGAGATGTAAGAAACATAGAAACATAGAAAACAGGTGTAAGGGTAGGCCATTCAGCCCTTCGAGCCAGCACCGCCATTCAATAAGATCAAGGCTAATCATCCAAAATCAGTACTCCGTTCCTGCTATCTCCCCATATCCCTTGATTCCGTTAGTCCTAAGAGCGACTGTAGATCTAACTCTCTCTTGAAAACATCCAGTGAATTGGCCTCCACTGCCTTCTGTGGCAGAGAATTCCACAGATTCACAAATCTCTGGGTGAAAAGATTTTCCTCATCTCAGTCCTAAATGGCTTACCCCTTATTCTAAAACTGTTCTGGACTCCCCCAACATCAGGAACATTTTTCCTGCATCTATGCTGCCCAATCCCTTAAGGATTGTATATGGTTCTATAAGATCCCCTCTCATTCTTCTAAATTCCAGTGAAGATAAGCCAAGTCAATCCATTCTTGTCAAGCTGGAAAGGGTGCAGAGAAGAATTACGAGGATGTTGCCAGGGCCTGAGCTATAGGGAGAGGTTGAGCAGGATAGGACTCTATTCCTTGGAGCGCAGGAGGATGAGGGGCGATCTTACAGAAGTGTACAAAATCATGAGAAGGAATAGAGAAATGCACAGTGTCTGTTGCCCAGAGTAGGGGAATCACGAACCATAGAGCATATGTTTCAGGTGAAGGATAAAAGTTTTTAATAGGAACCTGAGGAGTAACCATTTTACACAAAGGGTGGTGGGTGGGTGGATGGAACGAGCTGACAGAGGAGGTAGTTGAGGCAGGTACTATTGCAATGTTTAAGAAATATTTGGACCAGTACATCAATAGAATAGGTTTAGAGGAATATGTGCCAAACGCAGGCAGGTGGGACTAGTGTAAATGGGACATGATGGGCAGAGTAATCAGCACAGTGGTAAAATAAGGTCATAAGTTCTAGGAGCAGAATTAGCCCATTCCGCCCATTGTCAACTCCGCCATTCAATCATGGCTGATCTATCTGTCCCTCTCAACCCAATTCTCCTGCCTTCTCCCCATAACCCCCGACACTCTTACTAATCAAGAATCTGTCAATTTCCGCCTTAAAAATATCTATTGACTTGGACTCCGCAGCCACCTGTGGCAATGAATTGCAGATTCACCAGCTTAACATGGTTTAATGAACCAAAGTTTCACCGCACAGCAAAGCCCGAACCAGACAGAGTTTAGTTTAGTCTATTGTCACGTTTACAGAGTTACAGCGAAAAGCTTTTGTCACGTGCTAACCAGTTAGCGGAAAGAAAATACATGATTAGAATCGAGCCATTCACAGTGTACAGATACATGATTAGGGAATCATTATTAGTGCAAGATAAAGCCAGCAAATTCCAATCAAAGATAGTCTCCAATGAGGTTCAGGACTGCTCTCTAGTTGTTGTTAGGATGGTTCAGTTGCCTGATAACAGCTGGGAAGAAACTGTCCTTGAATCTGGAGGTGTGCGTTTTCACACTTCTATACCTTTTGCCCGATGGGAGAGGGGAGAAGAGTGAGTGGCCAGGGTGCGACTCATCCTTGTTTATGCTGCTGGCCTTGCCGAGGCAGCGTGAGGTATAAATGAAGTCAGTGGAAGGGAGATCGGTTTGTGTGATGGTCTGGGCTGAGTCCACAATTTGCTGCAATTTTTTGCGGTCTTGGATGGAGCTATTCTCAAACCATACTGTGATGCATCTGCAGAAGTTGGTGACAGTTGTTGGGGGCACGCCAAATTTCCTAAGCCTTCTAAGGAAGTAAAGACGTTGGTGTGCTTAGGAACCTGGGGGGCAATATTTTCCCTCAAAAGGGTGGTATGAATATGGAACGCAATTTCAGACGATGCAGTTGAGGTCGCCGTGATGCATCCCGATAAAATGCTTTCTACAGCGCATCTATGAAAGTTGGCATCTGTATGTCAGTATTGCTTCCATGTGTAGGAAGGAACTGCAGATGCTGGTTTAAACCGAACATAGACACAAAAAGCTGGAGTAACTCAGCGGTCAGACAGAATCTCTGGAGAAAAGGAATAGGTGACGTCCTGGGTCGAGACCATTCTTCAGCCTCCATGCTACCTCCTTTACTTCATGTTTGTGAATCCTTTAAAAGCTAAAGCCTCGGCTCAAAGGCAGGTCTGGGCGTCAAACTGCTGACAGCTGTACTGAAATAAATAATTGACCATCACAAGACTGAATTATGGGAGCTTTCCCTGTGTTGGCCTCATTTGACCGCACGTGTTTGACTGTGCCAACAATCTGGACCTCTGTATTTTCGAGACACTGATAACTAAATAAATAATTTCAATACCAAATTCAAATCACTACGCATTTGCCTGGAGTGTAATAACAACAGAAGCTAAACATCCTGTAATATTATTTCATGGCAATTTCATCCAAAGATCCCTTTAGGATATGAGAGAGTTTATTTACAAATTATCTTCTTCCCTTTCAGATTATTCTGGCTTTAAAAGTCAAACATTGTCCAGGTTTACACTTTTGAGTTCCAGAGTCCAGTTGTACTCCCTCATTTTCTATAATTCTGAAAATCAACGTATTTTAACATAAAATCATAATCACAATCACAATCATACTTTATTAGCAAGTATGTTTTTGCAACATACGAGGAATTTCATTTGCCAAGTCTGTCATACAAATAAAAAGAACGGAACACACAAAACACATTTTAACATAAACATCCACCACAGTGACTCCGCCACATTCCTCACTGTGATGGAAGGCGAAAAAAAGTTCAATCCCTTCCCTTTGCTCTCTCGCAGTCAGGGGCCTCGAGCCCTCCGTTGACGGGATGATCTTGACTCCCGTAGCCGGCGCCGTTTTGGCCCTCTGCGTCAGGGCGATCAGCTCCTGCATCGGGGGGATGTCAGTTCCCCCGCGCCGGACGATCGAACCCCGCGTCGGGGCTGGTCGAACCTTCCGTGAAGTTGTAGCTCCCGACATCCACGGCCTCTCCCGAGACTGAGAGCTCCCGATGTAAAGTCCGCAGGCCGCAGTTGGAGCGATGCCAGGCAAGGGATCGACTCCGATGTAAGTCCACGCCCCACAGTGGGGCCCAAGGTCAGTCTGAGAAGGCATCCAGCTCCATCGATGGTAGGCTGCAGAGCGACTGGAGAATGCGATCCGAAAATTAATCGCATATTAAATATAATTACCACACGCCCACAGTATCTGTTTACAATTGTCGGATTACTGTTGGAAAGTTACCACAGAGTATTCTATGGGATAATATGTACAGTACATGCGGCACAGTGCTGGAGCGGTAGAGTTACTGCCTTATAGTGCCAGAGACCCAGGTTCGATCCTGACGTTTGTACGTTCTCCCCGTGACCTGCTTGGGTTTTCTCCTGGTGCTACCCACCTGGTTTCCTCCCACATTCCAAAGGCGTACAGGTTTCCAGGTTAATTGGCTTGGTAAAATTGTAAATTGTCCCTAGTGTGTAGGATAGTTGTGTACGGGGATCACAGGTCGGAACGGACTCGGTGAGCTGAAGGGCCGGCTTCCGCGCTGTATCTAAACTAAACTAAACTAAACTAAACTAAACATGCATTCTGTAGTCTGAAGAAAGGTCACCCATTCCTTCTCTCCAGAGATGCTGCCTGTCTCACTGAGTTTCTCCAGCAATTTGTGTCTACCTTTGGTTTAAACCAGCATCTGCAATTCCTTCCTAAACATGCATTTGGATGGACAAGGGCTGGTTAGGGATGGTCAGCATGGTTTTGTACCTGGGAGGTCATGTCTCACGAATCTGATTGATTAATTTTTTTGATGATGTGACCAAAAAGGTTGATGGGGGGCACAGAGTCTCTTGCCCAGAGTAGGGGGATCAAGAACCAGAGAACATAGGTTTAAGGTGAGAGGGGCAAAGATTTAGTAGGAACGTGAGAGGTAACTTTTATACACAATGGGTGGTGGTTATATTGAATGAGCTGCCGGAGGAGGTAGTTGAGGCAGGTACTATCACAATGTTTAAGAAGCATTTAGACAGGTACATGGATCGGACAGGTTTGGAGGAATATGGGATGAACGCGGGCAGGTGGGACTAGTTTAGCTGGGGCATGTTGGTCATTGTGGGCAAGTTGGGCCAATGGGCTTGTTTCCACGCTGTATGACTCTATAACTATGACTTAATTTAATTTAATTCTTGTTTACAATGGCAACTATAATTATGTAAAATAAGAAGATGGAGCAGCCTGGACGAGGTCAGGGAAAGGCCAGACGTCAGGCAGGTTCAACAGTAGTTTAATGCCGCAGCGAGAACACACACACACACCAGCGAGCAGGACCTGGGAAACCCCGTGGCAGACCCACGTCCCTGTCCCTCAAGAGCCGAGGGGGATGACCCAAGGATTGGCCTAACCCCCAGGGACCGCCACGAAGACTTAGAAGAAAGAACACAGGAAATGTACAGCACAAGAACAGGCTCTTCAATGTCTGTGCCAAGCATGATGCCAGAATAAACTAGTCTCCTCTGCCTGCACATGATCCATATCCCTCCAATCCACATGACTATCATATCTGCGTCCTCCTCCACCACCACCCCTGGCAGTGTGTTCCCAGCATCCATCACAGTCTGTGCAAAAACCTGCCCCGCCTGTCTCCTTTAAACTTTGCCCCTCTCAGTTGATCGCTGCGGCCTCTGGGCTTTGACATTTCCACCCTGGGGAAAAAAAGGTTCTGACTGTCGACCCTCTCATAATGCTATACATTCATAAGTGATAGGACTAGAACAAGGCTATTCGGCCCATCAAGTCTACACCGCCATTCAATCATAGCTGATCTATCTCTCCCCCTCAACTGCATTCTCCTGCCTTCTCCCCATAATCCCTGCCACCCAGACTATATATCAAGAATCTATCTATCTCTGCCTTAAAAATATCCATTGACGGCCTCCACAGCCTTCTGTGGCAAAGAATACTACCCTCTGACTAAAGAAATCCCTCTCATCTCCTTCATAAAGATGCATTTATTCTGAGATGCGTTTATTCTGATATACTTCTATCATGTTTCCCCTCAAACTCCGACTTTCTAGATAAAATAAAACATGTTTATCCAACCTCCTCTTCTAGCTAATACTGCTCATCCAGGCAACATTTGACTTTGCAACCATTATTTTGACAAACCCAATGTGGCCCGCACAGTTTTCACCTGTTGAATTACTTTCATGACCCAATTAGTTGATCGTGAAGGTGAGAACATAGACTACGGGCAGCCACGGTGGCATGGCGGTGGAGTTGCTGCCTTACAGCACTTGAAGTGGTTCGATCCCGACTGCGGATGCTGTCTGTACGGAGTTTGTACTGTACATTCTCCCCGTGACCGTGCGGGTTTTCTCCGAGTTCTTCGGTTTCCTCCAGCACTCGAAAGACGTGCAGGTATGTAGGTTAATTAGCTTGGTGTATGTGTGAAAATTGTCCCTAGTGTGTGTAGGATAGTGTAAACGTGCGGGGATCGCTGGTCAATGCAGCCTCGATGGGCCGAAGGGCCTGTTTCCGGCTGTATCTCCACACTAAACTTAGAACATAGAACAGTGCAGCCCAAGGACTGGCCCTTCGGCCCACAATGTCAGTGCCAAAGATGATGCCAAGACCATCTCCCATCTAACTGTGCATCATCTAATAGAACATAGAACAATTAGGAGGTTGGAGCATAGAAATTGGGCTATCACATTTGTGCGTCATACAGCAGAGAAACAGGCCCTTCAGCCCAACTTGCCCAGGCTGACCAAGGTGCCCCATCTACTCTAGTCCCACCTGGCCGCGTTTATCCCATATCCTTCTGAACCACTCCTATCCATGTATAGTACATATCCAAAAGTCTTTCAAGTGGGGCGCCATCATAGGGGGCGCCGTCCAGTTGGGTATGGCTGCCCTGCCTGCAGCTGTCTGTTTTTTCGCTTCTTTTTTATTTTTTGTATGTTTAATAGTGTTTTGCTTTTGGAGGACTAGTCTTTTTATGTGGGGGGTGGAGGGGGGAAGGGGGAAACTGCTTTTCCTAGTCCCTACCTGGTCGGAGAGGCAGCTTTCCTCCGAGCAGCACCTTTGACCCGTCCTCGCGGCCTACCATCGGGGTCATGAGCGGCGTTTCCTGAGGGGACTGGCCAGAACCACGGCTTCAGCGGAGGCACAGCGCTGGTGCGCTATCGCGTAGCGGATGATGCCTCGCCCGGGTCACCGCGCTGGAATGCTGAGACCGCCGATGATAACATCGCGATGCTGCGGGACTGTGGAGCAGCGGCGCTGACTTTAACATCGGGAGCCTGGGATCTCTCGCCGAGATCACCAGTGGTGGAGCTCCGTCCAGCGCGGCCTGTCAGCTTCGGAAGCCGCGGTCTCCGGTAAGGAAGCGGCCGTTCCAGGTATCCCAAGCCGCTGAGAGGGTTCTCCCGACGCCGAAACACCATCACCCGGCGAGAAGGGCCTGAATCATCGGGCCCCGTAGCGGCGACTGCAGAGGCCTCAATAGGCCCGACTATGGGTGGACATGGGGATGAGGACTGGACTTTGTGCCTTCCCTCACAGTGAGAACCATTGTGGGGGGATATTTTTATGTTTTACGTTAAATTTCTTTAAAATGTTATGTTGTATTCTTATTAATGTGCTGCAATGGCAACATGAATTTCACTACACCAATTGGTGTATGTGACAATAAATGAACCTTTGAACCTTTGAACCTTTCAAGTGCCGTTGTCATTTCTGCCTCAACTTCCTCTTCCGGCACCTCATTCCATGTACCCACCCACACTGTAACACTGATAGAAATCCTACACCGTTGGAGATGAGGCATTACATCAAGGCTTCATGAGGAGCACATAATAAAGCAAAAGACACCATTTTGAAGAGCAGCAGCAAAATTCTCTACTGTATCCACGGCAATATTTATTTATTCTTTATTTATGTCTTTCATTCTTTCATGTCATAGAATCATAGATTCATGGAGTCTTATGGGCCTGTCCCACTTAGGCGATTTTTTCGGCGACTGCCAGCGACTAGGACAATGGAATTCACCGAAGTCAGCACCGGCGACAACCTACGACAGCCCAAATTGTCGTGATTGTTGGCGAAAAATGTTCAACATGTTGAACATTTTTCGGCAGTCACCTGTAGTCACCTAAAAAACCGCCTAAGTGGGACAGGCTCATTACAGTGTGCAAATGGGCTCTTCGGCCCAACTTGCCCGCACCAACCAACTACACCAGTCCCACCTGAATGCGTTTGGCCCATATCCCTCCAATCCTGTCCTATCCATATACCTGTCTACACCCACCATTCTTTGAGTGAAAAAGGTTACCCCTCACATTCCTACTAAATCTTTTCCCACTCACCTTAATCCTATGTCGTCTGGTTCTCGATTCTCCTACTCTGGGCAGGAGATGGTACTTAGGAGAAATGAATGGAAGATATGCAAAAAGCAGTGGCAATGATTAGCAATGTTACAAAATTTTGAGATTTTAAAAATAAAGTCTGCAATGTATGCCATCAGATAAAGCATAAAAATAAGTTTAATTTGACACCTAATTCACTTTCATATCTTCAGTATTAAAAAAGTTATGGCCATTTTCATACTCGGAAATTAGCATTTTGTTCCCTATTGCTTTTCCATTGACTGAACACAAAAGCTGTGATCGAGGACAGTCAAAAGCCCATAACTTTCTTAAAAATTAAGAGAACTGAAAGAAATTTTCAGTTATTATAGATTGAAGCATTCTGAAACAAATATGAAACAATCTTACTTAGATGACATGAAATTAAAGCATATAATTAGTTAGTTACCTAATTGTAGCTAATTACAAAATTCAATTACTAGATCTAAACATCTATCAATTTCTTAAGAATAGATTAACATTTTTAAATAGCCTAAGTGTCCAAATAACATTCACACAGTATTCACAATATAACATAATTTTTAAATTTCATTGTCATGGATTTACAGGCCAAATGGAAGGAATTTAATGTTTAATACCTGTAAATTAATGGGCATATAAATCATCTTGCGAGTGGGGTTTTCTGTAACGCGATCATTTGGAACATTGATTTGCGGTGAATTTAACCCCGTATCGGCATGAAAAATTCTGCTGTTAGTTCGGGGAAAAGAATCACCGTTTCGCATTAAAAAATATGAATTAAAGGCCTTAAGAAGCACTTTTATACAAAAAAATAAACTACTTTCGTTTACCTGTCCCGTGTGTGAAATCCGTCCCCGTTGTCGGCGTTGACGGCTTTCGAAGCTGATTTTAAAATAACTCCAGCGCTGACATTGTCGATTTAATAAAAATTAAAAATACACAAAACGCCCGTAGGAACGATTTCTCAGCAAACGCTTGTACTCCAACGAAATATAATACAGGACAAGGTAGGAGAAACCCGCGTTTTAACCCCGCCCCCCCCTTAAAGGCGCCAAAATCGCGCACACGGCCAGTGGCAGAATTGCAGCGCCGCTGAAGGTAAGTATTGTAACATACCTACAATGATGGAAATGTGGGGCTATTGTTGACTGTGGGCAAGGTGACAATGAGTATACAGGCAGAAGAACTCAACAGGACGACAGTAAAACTAGTATCATGAGTAGGGTGGGTTTGGGATGGAGAGAGAGTGGATGCAAGTGTTACCTGAAGTTAGAGAAATCAATATTCATACCGCTGGGTTGGAAACTGCCTAAGTACCATCTATGATCACATTGAATGGCGGTGCTGGCTCGAAGGGCCGAATGGCCTACTCCCGCACCTATTGTCTATTGTCTAGTGTCTATTGTCTATATCTCTCGTTCCCCTTTCCCCGACTCTCAGTCTGAAGAAGGGTCTCGACCCAAAAACGTCACCTATTCCTTTTCGCCAAAGATGCTGCCTAACCCCTTCCTAAGGGCAGCACAGCGGTAGAGTTGCTGCCTTACAGCGCCAGAGACCCAGGTTGAATCCTTCTACGGGTGCTGCCTGTACGGAGTTTGTACGTTCTCCCGGTGACATGTGTGGGTTTTCTCCAAGATATTCGGTTACCTCCCACACTCCAATACATACTGTTTTGTAGGCTAATTGGCTTGGTATAAGTGTAAATTGTCCTTCGGTGTGTGTAGGATAGTGTTAATATGCGGGGATCAGGCCCAAAGGGCTTGATTCCGCGCTGTATCTCTAAACTAAGCTAAACCCGCTGAGTTACTCCAGCTTTTTTGTGTCTCCTCGGTGCAAACCAATATCTGCAGTTCCATCCTACACATTATGGCATGAGAGTTCGACTGAGTTTAGTTTACATAGCATGAAAAATAAAATCGCTTTAATTGATTGAGATGGCTGCACAGATCATTATCAGCACAGTAACATCTGTCAGGACAGTCGCCTATTTTTATTATCAGTGAGCGTGCTGAGATAAGGATTTAAACTAAATCACAATGTCATGTCACTCAATAATTCCTGTTTTAATGGCCAGTGGAACCTCTTGCAGAAATGTGTAAGAAGGAACTGCAGATGCTGGCAGAAATAATTGTCGTACAACACGCTGAGGTGACAACCTGTTGGGGAGAAGATAAATGGATTATTAAAGAAGCTGCCAGGGCGGCTCGGTGGCGCAGTGATAGAGTTGCTGCCTCACAGCACCATAGTCCCGGGTTCGATCTTGACCACGAGTGCTGTCTGTACGGAGTTTGTACGTTCTCCCCGTGACCTGCGTGTGTTTTCTCCGAGATCTTTGGTTTCCTCCCACACTCCAAAGACGTACAGGTTTGTAGGTCAATCGGTTTGGTATAAAATGTTTAAAAAATTGTCCCTAGCGTGTGTAGGATAGTGTTAATGTGTGGGGATCGCTGGTCGGTGCGGACTTGGTGTGCCGAAGGGCCTGTTTACGCACTGTATCTCTAAACTAAACTAAACTGAACTAAACTAAAGAATAAAGTATAAGAAGGAACTGCTTATCTGTGGGATCATGGTCCAAGAATAAAGGGCCTGTCCCACTTGGGCGACCTAATCCGCGAGTTCTGGCGAGTTTGCCATGAGGTCGTAGGAGGTCTTCGTAACTCTCCTTCATGCTCGAGGGTGGTCTCCGCGTACTCGAGGCCTCAGCTAGGTCGCGGCGTTTTTTTCAATATGTTAAAAAATGTCCGCGAGTAAAAAAAGGTCGCCATGGAAAAAATCGATACTTTTTTTACTCGTAGGTTTAGTCGTAGTAGGTCGTAGTAGGTCGGCATGTTAGTCGTAGGTAATCGAGGGTAGTCGAAGGTAGTCGAAGGTAGTCGTAAATAGTCTTCATCATAGTCGAAGGGAGGTCGAAGGGAGGTCAAAGGAGATCGAAGGAGGTCGTCTTCACTCTCCACTATTCGGTGTCCAATTTTCTGAAGTTAGTTGTAGTTAGTCCAAACTGGTCTTCAACATAGTTGAAGGAGGTTGAAGGAGGTCTTCAACATGTAACTTTTTCAAACTCTTCTAAATTCGCCAATTAGGTCACCCTAGTTGGAGGAGGTGTCTGAGAGTTGCCTGGTGGAGGTCAGTGCGTCATACTCCCACGGCACCTCCCTTGTCGGCGGGTTTGATGATAATGTTGGGGTTGCTGCAGAGTGAGCGGGCGGCTGTACGTTCAGAGGGGGAGAGATTAGATCAGGTAAGGGGAATGTTCATCCCAGTCTGAAGAAAGGTCTTGACCCGAAACGTCACCCCTTCCTTCTCTCCAGAGATGCTGCCTGTCCCGCTGAGTGAGTCCAGCATTTTGTGTCTATGCCAGGAATAAGGGATGTGTTCAGGAGAGGCCTGGAGAAGTTGAGAATGTTCTTCTTCAATCAAAGAAGGTGGACAAGACATAAGAGAGTGATCAACAAAAGAAGAGCTCAAAATGAATAAATGAAAAGAAATTTCTGTTGGGTTAAAGAGTCAAGAATAGGAGGTCACTGGCCAAATATTCATTGGATTCTCTGCAGTTTAGTTTAGTTTAGAGATACAGTGCAGAAACAGACACTTCACCACCGAGTCCACACCAACCTGCAATCCCTGCACACTAACACTATCCAACACGCATACTAGGGACAATTTACAATTTTACCAAAGCCAATTAACCTTCAAACCTGTACGTCATTAGAGTGTAGGAGGGAACCTGAGCACCCGGAAAAAACCCACGCAGTCAGGGGGAGATCATACAAACTCTGTACAGACAGCACCAGTAGTCATCGTCGAACTGGGTCACTGGCGCTGTAAGTAGCAATGTCACAAAATGTTGAGATTTTAAAAATCAAGTCTGTAATTTATCCCATCAGATAAAGCATAAAAAGACGTTTAATTTGACACCTTATTCACTTTCATATCTTCAGTATTAAAAAAGTTATGGCCATTTTCATACTCGGAAATTAGCATCTTGTTCCCTATTGCTTTCCCATTGACTGAACACAAAAGCTGTGATCGAGGACAGTCAAAAGCCCATAATTTTCTTAAAAATTAAGAGAACTGAAAGAAATTTTCAGTTATTATAGATTGAAGCAAATATGAAACAATCTTACTTAGATGACATGAAATTAAAGCATATAATTAGTTAGTTACCTAATTGTAGCTAATTACAAAATTCAATTACTAGATCTAAACATCTATCAATTTCTTAAGAATAGATTAACATTTTTAAATAGCCTAAGTGTCCAAATAACATTCACACAAGAATTTACAATATAACATAATTTTTAAATCTCATTGTCATGGATTTATAGGCCAAATTGAAGGAATGTAATGTTTAATACCTGTAAATTAATGCCCATTTAAATCATCTTGCGAGTGGGTTTTTCTGGAACGCGATCATTTGGAACGTTGCGGTTGCGGTGAATTTAAACCCGTATTGGCATGAAAAATACTGCCGGTTCGTTCAGGGAAAAAATCACCGTTTCGCAACTTAAAATGTGAATTAAAGGCATCTTAAGGAGCACTTTTATACATAAAATAAACGGCTTTCGTTTACCTGTCCCATGCGTGAAATCCGTCCCCGTTGTCGGCGTTGACGGCTTTAGAATTGACTGATTTTAAAATTGCTCCAGCGCTGAAATTGTCGGGCGAATAAAAAAATAATAAACAGAACGCCCGTCGGAACGATTCTTCAGCAAAAGCTTGCACTCCAACGAAATATAATCCAGGACAAGCTAGGAGAAACCCATGTTTTAACCCCCGCCCCCCCCCCTCAAAGGCGCCAAAATTGCGCACACGGCCAGTGGCAGAATTGCAGCGCCGCTGAAGGTAAGTATTGTAACATACCTACTGTAAGGCAGCAACTCTGCTGCGCTACCGTGCGTCACCATGCCGCCATGTTCTGGAGATGGGTTGGAGGAGTTGAGATTGCTCTTCCTCAAGCTAAGGAGGTTGGCAGGAATAGGAGAGTGGTAAAAAAAAAACAAAGAGCTCAAACAGAATAAATGACAAGAAAGTTTCTGATGGTTAAGGGGTCAAGAAGGTGAAAGAACCAATAGAGGTGTACAACACAGACCCTCTGGAAGGTGACTCCGGACTGTCAAAGCCACCACAGCCAGACATAAAATCAACTTATTTTCCACGAGTAGTAGCTCTATTCAATAA
>CM075995.1:2337424-2368873 GCA_038087875.1 Malacoraja senta
AAGTCTGTAGCCTAATTTTATTTCATTCACATGTTTAAACTGCAAGGGTTAAACTACAAGGTTAATTCCCGGGATGGCGGGAATGTCATATGCTGAGAGAATGGAGCAGCTGGGCTTGTACACTGAGTTTAGGATGAGAGGAGATCTCATTGCAACAGATAAGATTGTTAAGGGTTTGGACACGCTAGAGGCAGGAAATATGTTCCCGATGTTGGGGGAGTCCAGAACCAGGGGCCACAGTTTAAGAATAAGGAGTAAGCCATTTAGAACGGGGATGAGGAAACACTTTTTCTCACAGAGAGTGGTGAGTCTGTGGAATTCTCTGCCTCAGAGAGCGGTGGAGACAGGTTCTCTGGATGCTTTCAAGAGAGAGCTAGATAGGGCTCTTAAAAATAGTGGAGTCAGTGGATATGGGGAGAAGGCAGGAACGGGGTACTGATTGGGGATGATCAGCCATGATCACATTGAATGGTGGTGCTGGCTCGAAGGGCCGAATGGCCTACTCCTGCACCTATTGTCTATTGTCTATTGTCTATTGTAATGCTTTATTATTAATGAGAAAGAGTACGATCATTTCTCTCACACTAATTAGAGTTTTCATGACTCAGTTTGGTAAATGCAGGCCAGTGGGACATGTTGGTCGGTGTGGGCAAGTTGGTCCGCAGAGCCAGTTTCCACACTGTATGACTGTGACTCCATGTTTTTTTTCCGCTTGCACCAAATATCGTAACTGATAGATAGAAATGCTCAAAGAACAAAATAAAGGCTGTTTTTCAGGTCATTCCCAACAGGGCACTGGAGATTAATCTTCAGTTCCCGGAAGCTAGAGGTCAGTCCAGGAAATAGGTAAGCCCTGAGCTTTTGTTGGAGATGTGTTAGTTCAAGTTCAAGTTCACATTTATTGTCACATGCACTAATTAAGGTACAGTGATATTTGAGTTACCATATGGCCGTACAAGTAAGAAAAAGAACGCAATACACAATAATTTTAACATAAACATCCACCACAGTGGAATCAACATTCCTCACTGTGAAGGAAGGCAATAACGTTCAGTTATCTTCCTCCTTTGTTCACCCGTGGTGGTCGGGGCCTTGAACCCTCAGCACTGCCTCTGCCGACGGCCTGATGTTAAAGCCCTCTCATCGGGATGATGGAGACTCTGGCGTCGGGACAGAATGGAAACACTCCACGGCTTGGAGCTCCCGAGTCGGCCTTTTCTTATCTGCACGGTGTTAAAGTCCACAAGCCCCGTGGTCGGAGCACTTCCGCAGCGATGAAGGTGAATTGGAAATACATCAGTGGTTTCAACATGATAGTGCCAGGATGCTGGGGTAGAAATGGATAAGCACAATCTAATTATCATGAATACTTTTACACACTTTTTAAAACATAGATTCAGATATTCAAACATTTCCACCGTTCCACCAATTATTCAAACTGAATAGATTATTATCTAAATGGTGTCAAGTTGGGAAAAGGGGAAGTACAACAGGATCTGGGGGTCCTTGTTCATCAGTCAATGAAAGTAAGCATGCAGGTACAGCAGGCAGTGAAGAAAGCTAATGGCATGTTGGCCTTTATAACAAGAGGAGTTGAGTATAGGATCAAAGAGGCCCTTCTGCAGTTGTACAGGGCCCTAGTGAGACCATACCTGGAGTATTGTGTGCAGTTTTGGTCTCCAAATTTGAGGAAAGACATTCTTGCTATTGAGGGAGTGCAGCGTAGGTTCACAAGGTTAATTCCCGGGATGGCGGGACTGTCATATGCTGAGAGAATGGAGCGGCTGGGCTTGTACACTCTGGAATTTAGAAGGATGAGAAACATCTTATTGAAACATATAAGATTATTAAGGGTTTGGACACGTTAGAGGCAGGAAACATGTTCCCGATGTTGGGGGAGTCCAGAACCAGGGGCCACAGTTTAAGAATAAGGGGTAAGCCATTTAGAACGGAGATGAGAAAACACTTTTTCACACAGAGAGTTGTGAGTCTGTGGAATTCTCTGCCTCGATGGAGGCCGGTTCTCTGGATACTTTCAAGAGAGAGCTAGATAGGGCTCTTAAAGATAGCGGAGTCAGGGGATATGGGGAGAAGGCAGGAACGGGGTACTGATTGGGTATGATCAGCCATGATCACATTGAATGGCGGTGCTGGCTCGAGGGGCCGAATGGCCTACTCCTGCACCTATTGTCTATTGTCTATTGTCTATTGAATAATGGTTTTCCAGTTATTTCTGCCAAACTTTCTGTAAAAGATAAACGTTTAAAGATCTTTGAAAAAGATCAAAAATGTGGAGAGCCTGGCCAGCAATCCTCTGTCCAGCCACCTACAATCTTTGTGTCTGCTCATGAGAGTGCAGGCGGACAGTGGGATGTAGAGGAACAGCTCCACATGGCTTAACTATTTTTATTTAACCAGAGGTATAAGCCTCGTCAAATAAAAATACCTTAAAAAGAGGAAAAACAAAACAAATAAGTGGTTACCCACACGTTGCAATAAAGCAGCAGTCGCATAATATTCAGGGAAGATGTGCCAGGAGAGTTGATTTTGACCGAATGATTGTATGATGTGGAGGAAGGAACTGCAGGTGCTGGTTTACGACAACGATAGACACAAAAAAGCTGGTGCAACTCAGCGGGTCAGGCGGCATGTGTAGGAAAGAACTGCAGATGCTGATTTAAATCGAAGGTAGACACAAAATGCTGAGATAACTCAGTGGGACAGGCAGCATCTCTGGAGAGAAGGAATGGGTGACGTTTCGGGTCGAAAGTCTGACTCAAGTTCGGATCGAGAGTCTGAAGAAGGGTCTCGACCCGAAACGTCACTCATTCCTTCTCTCCAGAGATGCTGCCCGTCTCGCTGAGTTACTCCAGCATTTTGTGTCTATGGTTGTATGATGTGGCAACCAAGGTAATGACCTGTGGTTGTGTTTGATGCAAGCCCCTTTCCGCTACACTTCCCTTACAACAGCCATTTTCCCTTACAAGCAATACAACAGCCATTTTCATTTTGTAACCTTGCCTTTAGTGATTGTCTCATGAGTCTACCACCTTGCTAATGACTAACAATATTAATTTGCACCTTAATGTGACAAACCATATCAATGTGCGTCCAACAATGATTTGTTTTGGATGATTTCAGCGTGATGTGCAATGGGATTAGATTTGGATTGCTCGTGTGAAAGCTGGTGGAAGTGTAAACTTGTTTGGTTTTCTGTTTTCTGTTGGGACTTGCTCAGTCTCTTTCTCATTCCTCATTCCTGCAGGCTGGATGAAGCAATTCACCTCATTAGACCCCCACCTCAATCTACAAACCGTCCAATTACAATTACAATTAACACTTAGATAGACACAAAAAGCTGGAGTAACTCAATAGACAATAGACAATAGACAATAGACAATAGGTGCAGGAGTAGGCCATTCAGCCCTTCGAGCAAGCACCGCCATTCAATGTGATCATGGCTGATCATCCCCAATCAGTACCCCGTTCCTGCCTTCTCCCCATATCCCCTGACTCTGCTATCTTTAAGAACCCTATCTATCTCTCTTTTGAAAGTATCCAGAGAACTGGCCTCCACTGTCCTCTGAGGCAGAGAATTCCACAGATTCACAACTCCCTGTGAGAAAAAGTGTTTCCTCATCTCCGTTCTAAATGGCTTACCCCTTATTCTTAAATTATGGCCCCTGGTTCTGACCTCCCCCAACATCGGGAACATGTTTCCTGCCTCAAGCATGTCCAAACCCTTAATAATCTTATATGTTTCAATAAGATTCCCTCTCATCCTTCTAAACTCCAGAGTATACAAGCCCAGCCGCTCCATTCTCTCAGCATATGATAGTCCCGCAATCCCGTGAATTAACCGTGTAAACCTACACTGCACCCCCTCAATAGCAAGAATGCCCTTCCTCAAATTAGGGGACCAAAACTGCACACAATGCTCCAAGTGTGGTCTCACTAGGGCCCTATACAACTGCAGAAGGACCTCTTTGCTCATATAATAATAATAATAATAAATTTTATTTGTGGGCGCCTATACAAAAGTCTCAAGGACACCTTACAGAGTTTAACAAAGAAACAAATAATCGTGGTAAAATAAGTTATAAAGACATCACCAATACACAAATGAAAGACAGAATTCAATCCAAAGACACAAAAAAGAAAATCAGAAACACAATGTGAGGAGAGAGCAGAGGCAGCTAAACCGCGCCAGCGTCCACTGTCCCCTCCGACCGCCATCTTGGACACAGACTAACATAGACACAACACACAAAAATCATCCCCCACAATGGTTACTACTGTGGGGGAAGGCACAATGTCCAGTCCCCAACCCCAGTTCACCCAAAGTCAGGCCTATTAAGGCCTCCGCTATCGCCTCTACGGAGGCCCGATGTTCCTGGCCGTTCCTCACTGGGTGATGTTGCCCCGGCGTCGGGAGAGTCCTCTCAGCGGCTGGGCCACCTGGAACGGCCGCATTCCTCACCGGAGGCCGCAGCTACCGAAGCCGACAAGGCCGCGCCGGTTTGGAGCTCCAAGCCTCCCGATGTTAAAGTCGGCGCCGCCCGATCCTCTCCGCAGTCCCGCAGCCCGGAGGTGTTGACCTCGGCGGTCACAGCTGAGGACATATACTAAAGTTCTCTTGTTATAAAGGCCAACATGCCATTTGCTTTCTTAACTGCCTGCTGTACCTGCATGCTTACTTTCATTGACTGATGAACAAGGACCCCCAGATCCTGTTGTACTTCCCCTTTTCCCAACTTGACACCATTTAGATAGTAATCTGCCTGCCTGTTTTTGCTACCAAAGTGGATAACCTCACAATTATCCACATTAAACTGCATCTGCCCACTCACCCTGCATGTTCATAGCATCTTCCTCACACTGCCACCCAGCTTTGTGTCATCTGCAAATTTGCTATTGTTACTTTGAATCGCTTCATCTAAACGGGTCAGACAGCATCTCTGGAGAAAAAGAATTAGGTGACGTTTCAGGTCGAGACCCTTTGAGTTACTCTAGCTTGTTGTGTCTATCTCTGGTTTAAACCGGCAGCTGCAGTTCCTTCCTATACAATTACCACTTACTTGGTTGAGAACCATAGGGTTAATGGTAAGCATATAGCTCTTCGATATAAGCAGCTGCTAAATTAACATGTATTGCTAATTATGGTTAGAAACTACAATGCATTGCTAATTGTGCTTTCCATAACACAGAATGATATAGCATTAGAGTCATAAGAGTCTCTGGAAACAGGTCCTTTGGCTCAACCTGCCCACACCGGCCAACATGTACCATCTACACTTGTCCCACCTGCCTGCGTTGGCCCATATATCACTCTAAACCAGGCCTATCCATATGGGTACCTGCCTAAATGTTTCTTAAATGTTACGATAGTGCCTGCCTCAACTATCTCCTCCGGCAGCTCGTTCCATACACCCACCATTCATTGTGTGAAAAAGGTACACCTCAGGTTCCTATTAAATCTTTCTCCCCTCACCTTAAAGCTATGTCCTCTGGTGCTCGATTCCCCTACTCTGGGCAAGAGGCTCTGTGCGTCTACCCGATCTATTCCTCCCATGATTTTGTACACCTCTAAAAGATCACCCCTCATCCTCCTGCAACACGACCTCCCAACTTCTATACTCAATACTCTGACTGATGAAGGCCAATGTGCCCAAAGCCTTTTTGACCACTTTGGCCTTCATCAGTCATGGAGAAGATAAAATACATACCAGAGACGTTTAGATAGCATAGAGATATTCAGGGAATTGATGAATATGGATGATGTGCAGGCGGATAGGTGGTGGTCTTGGCATCATGTTCGGCATCGACATTGTGGGCTGAAGGACCTGTTCTTGTGCTGTATTGTTTTATCTAGAATTCGGTGGTTAATACTATCAGGAAAAAGTGAGCAGGATTAGCCACTTTATTTTGGACCAGAGAGGGGGTGGGGGTGACCTGCCTCGAGCCTTTGAGATTCTGGGATTTGCTGGATACGATTTCGAGAAGGGATACCTATAAAATAATCGGGACAGATTATTTTAGCCAAAGAGCGATTATAATGTGAAACTTGCTGCAAGATGGTGCAGTGAGGGTCGGCACAGTGGCACAGCTGCTGGAGCTGTACAGCGCTGGAGACAAAGTTCGATCCTGACCAGGGGTGCTGTCTGTGTGGAGTTTGCACCTTCTCCCTGTGACCTTGTGGGTTTCCTCCGGGTGATCCAGTTTCCTCCCACATCCCAAAGAAGTGCGGCTTTGTAAGTTAATTGGCCCTATGTAAATTGCCCCGAATGTGTTGGAAGCAGAGGGTGAAGTAGGATAACATAGGATGAGTACGAACGGGTGACCGATGGCTGGTGGACCGAAGGAACTGTTCCCATGCTGTATCTCGAAACTAAACTGAAGTTCAATTGAATAGTGTAGATGCCTTTGAGGAAGAAAGCGCAAGAGAAAGTAAGGTGCAGAGGAATCTGTTGATGATACAACCTAGAGCATTGGAGTATTTGAAGATAGACATAAAATGCTGGAGTAACTCAGCGGGACAGGCAGCATCTCTGGTTAAAAGGAATGGGTACTGTTTAGGTCGAGACCTTTCTTCAGACTGAAGGAGGGTCTCAACCCGAAAGGTCGCCCATTCCTTCTCTCCAGAGATGCTGCCTGTCCGGCTGAGTTACTCCAGCACATTGTGTCTATCTTTGGTATAAACGAGCATCTGCAGTTCCTTCCTTCCTTCACATGGGAGGATTTGAATCTGGTTAGCAAGTCCAAAAGTGGATAGGATTGTTGACAAATCTCAAGATTGCAGCTGGTTGTGGAGGCATCATGCAGTCAACACTTAAAGTATTAAAACTTAATCGAACGTTTACCACAAATTAAGCTGGCCAAATTATTTAATATGTCGTCATCACGGATTGCTGCAGTAAACAATAGAAACACCAACAGACATTTCTGTCAATAATTTTGATAAAATGACTTCTTATATCTTTTTTTTTTAATATTTTAATCTGATAATCTTTGCATCCCTGACCAGAATAGTCAACAAATCTTAAGATAGACACATTCCGAAGAAGGGCCTCCACACAAAAGTCACCCATTCTTTCATTCCAGAGACGTTGCCTGTCCCGCTGATTTACTCCAGCATTTTAGGCAATAAACAATAGACAATAGACAATAGGTGCAGGAGTAGGCTATTCGGCCCTTCGAGCCAGCACCGCCATTCCATATGATCACGGCTGATCATCCACAATCAGTACCCCATTCCTGCCTTCTCGCCATATCTCCTGACTCCGGTATCTTTAAGAGCTCTATCTAACTCTCTCTTGAAAGCATCCAGAGAATTGGCCTCCACAGATTCACAACTCTCTGGGTGAAAAAGTTTTTCCTCATCTCCGTTCTAAATGGCCTCCCCCTAATTCTTAAACAGTGGCCGCTGGTTCTGGATTCCCCCAACATCGGGAACATGTTTCCTGCCTCTAGCGTGTCTTTGTGTCTATCTTCGGTGCTAACCGGTATCTGCAGTTCCTTCTTACACAGCAACCAGTTTTCCTTCCTACACATGAGTCAACAATCTGTTTTATTAGAGAGGGGTGGGCGCCTGGAACATGCTGTCAATGGTGGAAGCAGATACAATCGCATTTCAAAAGCTTTTGGATAGGCACGTGGACGTGCAGGGAGTGGAGGGATATGTATCACGTGCAGTCAAATGAGATTAATTTAACTTGGCATCATGTTTCCATGTGCACATTGTGGGCCGAAGGACATTTTACTGAGCAGGACTGTTCTATGTGAGTCTCATAATAATAAAAAGTACAGGAGCAAGTTTACACTTCCACCAGCTTTCACACGAGCAACTCAAATCTAATCCCATTGCACATCACGCTGAAATCATCCAAAACAAATCATTGTTGGACGCACATTGATATGGTTTGTCACATTAAGGTGCAAATTAATATTTTTAGTCATTAGCAAGGTGGTAGACTCATGAGACAATCACTAAAGTCATGGTTACAAAATTAAATTGGCTGTTGTACTGCTTATATACACGAGATACAACCTGGAGCATTGGAGTATTTGATGATAGACACAAAATGCTGAAGTAACTCAGCGGGACAGGCAGCATCTCTGGAGAGAAGGAATGGGTGACGTTTTGGGTCGAGACCCTTCTTCAAACTGAAGGAGGGTCCCGAGCCAAAATGTCACCCATTCCTTCGTTTTGGGTCGAGACCCTTCTTCAAGCTGAAGGAGGGTCTCGAGCCGAAATGTCACCCTTTCCTTCTCTCCAGAGATGCTGCCTGTCTGGCTGAGTTACTCCAGCATTTTGTGTCTATCCTTCTTACACAGCAACTCGTTTTCCTTCCCACACACTAGCCAACAAATCTGTTTTGCTAGAGAGAGGTGGGTGCCTGGAACATGCTGCCAATGGTGGAGGCAGATTCAAAAGCTTTTAAAATGCTTTTGGATAGGCACATGGACATGCAGGGGGGAGTGGATGGATAAGAATCACATGCAGGCAGATGAGATTAGTTTAACCTGGCTTCATGTTTTCGCATGGACATAGTCGAATAGTGACCGGCTTGGAAAGAGTGGATGTGGTGAGGATGTTTCCACTTGTGAACTGTACACTGCAAGGGCCAGAAAGCGAGCGGGCAAGTTTATCTCTGACCCCTCTCACCCTGGCCACAAACTCTTTGAATCACTTCCCTCTGGAAGGCGACTCCAGACTGTCAAAGCTGCCACAGCCAGACATAAAAACAGTTTTTATCCACGAGTAGTTGCTCTACTCATCAGCCAAAAGTCTGTAGCCTCCCTTTGATCTGGTATCATGCTTGATCAATGGTGTTTTATCATTAATGTTTTATTATTATTAAGTTTTCTGAGTCATTCGTAACAGTCACTATATGTCATGTTGTTACTTGTGGGCGGAGCACCAAGGCAAATTCCTTGTATGTGAATACTTGGCCAATAAGCTTACTTACTTACTTACTTACTTACTTTGTGGAAGAGTCTAGGACTAGACTCAGAATTGGCAGGAGATGAGAAGGAATGTCAGAGGGTGGTGAATCTGTGGAATTCTTTGTCACAGAAGGCTGTGGAGGCCGTCAATGGATATTTTAAAGGCAGAGATAGACAGGTTCTTGATTAGTACGGGTGATAGGGGAAATGGGGAGAAGGCAGGAGAATGGGTTTAGGAGGAAAAGATAGATCAGCCATGATTGCATGGGGGAGTAGACCACCTGGGGCGCCGTCGAGTATGGCTGCCCTGCCAGCAGCTGTTAGTCTTTTCACCCTTTTTATTTTTATTTTTAGTTAGTTGAAAGTGTTTGTTTTGGAGGTCTTTTAGTCTTTTTATGTGGGGGGTGGGGGGGGCGTGGGGGTTAAGGGGGAAACTATTTTCTCAGTACCTACCTGGTCGGAGTTGCGGCTTTTCTCCGAGCCGTATCTTCGCCCCTTCCTCGTGGCCTACGGGCAGACTGGAGCGGCGTTTTCCTGCCGGGACCGGCCAGGACTTCAGCTTCGGCGACGGCACAGCGCTGAAGCACCATCGCGGAGCAGACGATGCCTAACCCGGGTCGCCGTGCAGTAAGCTCCGGAGTGCTGTGACAGCCGGCACAAACATCGCGGAGCTGCGGTCTGTGGTCTGTGGTCTGCGGTCAGCGGTCTGCGGAGCTTCCAGCCGCGGGCGGCGCTGAGCTTTAAACACCGCGGAGCCTGGGATCTCACAACAAGGTCACCAGAGTCGGAGCATCGACCAGCGCGGCTCGTGGACGTCTGGAGCCGTGGTCTCCTGGGAGGTAGCGGCCGCTCCAGACACTCCGGGCCGCTGAGAGTGTTCACCCGACGCCGGAGCTTCATCATCCGGCGAGAGGGCCTGAGGCATCGGGCTGCCGTATTGGCGACTGCAGAGGCCTCAATAGGCCCCGACTATGGGTGAACTGGGGATGGGACTGGACTTTGCTGCCTTCCCCCACAGTGGGAACCATTGTGGGGGGATGTTTTTATGTTATTGTTAAATTCTTTAATGTTATCTTTATTTGTGTGCTGCATAACGTTTTGTGTCTAATTTGATATTAAATTTGATATTAAAGCGCAGCGGTAGAGTTGCTGCCTTGCAGTGCCAGAGACCCGGGTTCGAACCTGCCCACGGGTGCTGCACAAAGTTTGTACTTTCTCCCTGTGACTGCATGAGTTTTCCCCGGGTGCTCCAGTTTCCTCCCACACTCCAAAGACGTACAAGTTTGTAGGCTAATTGGCTTTGATAAAGATAGTAAATTATATCTTAAAGATAGCAGTGCTATGGGGAGTAGGTGGGAACGGGGTACTGATTGTGGATGAGCAGCCACATTGAATGGCGGTGCTGACTCCTGCACCTATTGTCTAATGTCTATTGTCTATTGTCTATTGTCTATTGTCTATTGTCTATTGTCTATCTCTAGTGTGTATGATAGTGCTAGCATGCGGGGATCACTGGTGGGCTGAAGGGCCTGTTTCAGCGCTGTCTCTTTGAACTAAACTAAACATAGAGAAGAAACTGGATGTTGACTGGAGCCACATTACAATTAAATTACAGAAAGGACTGTCATGTAAAATGGTAACCAGGGAAGCAGCAAAGAACAAGCCCAGAGGAGAGCAGGCAGGAAAATTCTGGCAAAAAATGGGAAGCTCCTGGAAATAATGAGGAAGATGCGCAGAGCTTTGGCGTATTAGCAATTGTACTGACTATGTACTAATAGAAGATATCTCCTCAAGCATCCACCCAAATTCCTTCCAGTGCCATTGAGTCATTGAGTCATAGTCATACAGCATGGAAACTGCCCCTTCAGCCCAACCTGCCCACGCCGACCAACATGCCCCATCTACACTAGTCCCACCTGCCTCCCTTTGGTCCTTATCTCTCTACTTACTCTACCGCTGCACCACCATGCCACCCCAAAGAAACCTGAAAGAAGAATGTAAGATAATGTGATGCATAAGTAGAGTGGAAAGTCAAAATCCTTAATCCTTGGCAGGGATATTCAAAACAGGAGGGCATAGATTCAGGATGAGAGTAAAATCACTATTTCAACAGTGATCTGATGGGTACATTGATCACACAAGATGTGGTTGATATCTGGACACTGCCAGAGGAATCAGATGCAATTACTGCATTGAAGAGACCTTTGGACAAGCACTTAAATAGGCTGAAGGCAGAGAAGGATAATGACCTAGGTTGGACAAATGGCAATAGTGTAACCGGGCAGAAAGATCAAAATGGATACGGTAGGCCAAAGCCAAAGCCAAAGTCAAATGTATTTGTCACATGCACCAACCAAGGTAGGCTGAATGTAGACTCAAAAGGAAAGAATAGACAGAAGAGGAATAGGTGACGAGACCCTTCCTCAGGACCCAAAACGTCACCCAACCCCTTTCCTCCAGAGATGCTGCATGACCCACTGAGTTACTCCGCCATTTTGTGCCTATCCTCGGAGTAAGCCAGCACCTGCACTTCCTTCCTATGCACGGGTAGGCTGAAGGGTTCACTTCTGTGCTCCACAACTCTACGACTTTACACTCGCTAGCACATGTATTACACGTTTTATCCTTAGCAACCTTGCCACTTTGGGATACAACTCCATGGGCACAATTGCCTTTTCTTTCCTCAGCCTGTGGGCCTAATTATTAGTCTGCCCAAGTACAGTATTAATGCGTTTATAAATGAGGCGGCAATCTGTACACCTTCTCCCTCTGCCTCCTCCACATGTAATTAAAAAGAATGAGCTTATGTTTGTATATACCATCATTTATCACCACAGGCTGCCCTCTAGCAAGTCGCAAACAATTAAATAATTTTGAGATTTAATTATTGATGTAAGTCGGGGAACACAGTGGTTATCAATTTGGGCACAGCAAGGACTATGGGCAATAAGGTGCTAATGACCAATTAATGTGCTTTTGTGACTGGATGAGAAATATATATATTGGCCAAAACACTGGGAGAAGTCCCTCGTCCTTCTTCGAAGGTTCACCACAGGGTACGTTACATCCACCTGTGAGGGCAGATGTGAGGGCAGATGGGGTCGGTTTTAAAACCTCATTTGCAAAATATAACTATTCTCACTGGCAGTTTTCCAACAGATATTACAGGTGCAGGGATAAATTAAAGAGCGCACTTGAGTTGAGTTTAGTTTAGACATACAGCGCGGAAACGGGCCCTTCAGCCCACCGAGACCGCAACGACCAGCGATCCCCGCACACTAACGGTGGCGCAGCGGTAGAGTTGCTGCCTTACAGCGCTTACAGCGCCAGAGACCCGGGTTCGGTCCTGACTACGGGTGCTGCCTGTACGGAATTTGGCAGGCTCTCCCCGTGACCGCATAGGTTTCCTCCGAGATCTTCGGTTTCCTCCCACACTCCAAAGACGTGCAGGTTTGTAGGTTAATTGGCTTGGTAAATGTAAATTGTCCCTAGTGTGTGTAGGACAGTTTTAGTGTGTGGGAATCATTGGTCAATAGACAATAGACAATAGGTGCTGGAGTAGGCCATTCGGCCCTTCGAGCCAGCACCGCCATTCAATGTGATCATGGCTGATCATCCACAATCAGTACCCCGTTCATGCCTTCTCTCCATATCCCCTGACTCCGCTATCTTTAAGAGCCCTATCTAGCTCTAAGTCGCTGCGAACTCGGTGGGCCGAAGGGCCTGTTGCCGTGCTGTATCTCTAAACTAAACTAAACTAACACTATCCTACACACACTAGGGACAATTTATAATGATACAAAGCAAATTAAGCTGAAAACCTGTATGTCTTTTATGCCTCACAGCGCCAGAGACCCGGGTCCGATTCTGACTACGGGTGCTGTCTGTACGGAGTTTGTACGCTCTCCCCATGACCCACATGGGTTTTCTCCGGGTGCTCTGGTTTCCTCCCACACTCCAAAGACGTGCAGGTTTGTAGGTTAATTAGCTTCAGTAAAATTGTAAAATTATTCCCGATGTGTAGGATAGTGCGAGTGTGCGAGTATCGCTGGTCGGAGTGGACTCGGTGGGCGGAAGAGCCTGTTTCTGCACCGTATAAACAAAATAAAACTAAACCCCTGGCGCCACCCGGTGGTTACGCCACTTACTGGGCGAACCCTCGGCAGTCGGGGGCAGAGTCACGTGACTGGGTTTGGCGGGAAGGAGTCGTCACGAGGTTTAGGGGTGTGCCCTGGTATATATAAAGAACCCCGGGTCAGCCTTCCCCCATTCGCGTGTGTGTTTACTGTGTTAATAAAGATCTCTTTGCTTCACCACGCGTGGCTTGCTTCTTTGCCCGCCATAACTCAATGGGTATTTATAAAACAGAGATTAACAGATTAGTAATGGGCCTGTCCCACTTAGGCGATTTTTCAGCGGACTGCTGGCGACTGTCATGTTGCTGGCAGTCGCCTGAAAAACCGGCAACTGGAACGGCGACTGTCAGAGTGGAACACACACACACACACACACAAACACATCGCTTCCTTCACCAGCCCATGTGAATTTTGTAGACAGCGCGCCCCCCGCTTGCCCTGTCGAAGAAATTCACATGGTGCAAAGCCAAGGTGATACAGACACACACCGCGATGAACAGGAAGGTTGGCACTGTAATTAAGACGGCCAAAGTACAGTGTACAGTAAGTCCTTTAAAAGAGGGGGAGGGAGAGGGGTGAGAGGGGAGAGAAGGGGGGAGAAGGAGTGGTGACAACTTTTAAGAAGCCAGAGCTACACAGCTGTGAAGCTCGGCGGACATTTAACGTATCCTTGGTTCTGAAAACTACTGCTTACCTTTTTTTACCCCAATGAGCCAAAGAAATTCACCGGTCAGCACAGGCTACAACCTCGGAGAACCTCGGAGAACCTTCGACCTCCTGGCAACCCACTAGAACCTCCTGGCGACCCACCTACGGCTTGTGAATTCTCGCTACTCTCCATGGCGACCTCATTCAAGTAATGAGGCCGCGACTAGTTCCCAGAATGCAGTCGCCTAAGTGTGACAGGCCCATAAGGGTGTCAGGGGTTATGGGGCAAAGGCAGGAGAATGGAATTGAGAGGGGAAGATAGATCAGCCATGATTAAATGACAGAGTTGACTTGATGGGTCGAATGGCCTAATTCTGCTCCTAGAACTAATGAACTAAACTAAGCTGCTGTGCTGAAATTGAAACTCGCAGCTCTGGATCACTAGTCCATTTTTCCAATTGCTAGTGCATAAACCTTACTCCTATTTTACTGTAGGCTGAGATAGACAGCCAGTGAAAGCCATGGCCTGTTAACATACCCTTAGAACAGATGGTTAACTCATCAAATATACCACCGGGCTGATCTACCAAAGGTTACAATTTGAACATTTGAAAACAATTATTTTTAAACTAATGGGTGGGAGAAACAAAAATACCTTGGCAAAGGGTTTCCACAGAGCTGGGCCCACTCCAGACTCGGATCAGCCTTGACGAAAATCACTCCAATTATGTGGACATGCTGAATTATTTCTTTCCCACCATAAATGCTGAAAAATGCTGGAAGCACTCGGCAAGTCAAACAGCGTCTGTGGAACGAAACACAAAGGTCATGTTCCCGGTTGGAAAGTGGGAAAGAGAGAAAGATCATCTTAAATTGGTAAAAGCTAGCTTCTTTCAGCTTCGGACGATAGCTAAAATAAAACAATTCCTCCACTTTGATGACCTCGAAAAGATCATCCACACATTTATCTCCTCCCGCCTAGATTACTGCAACTCCCTTTCCACTGGCATCAGCCAATCTTCCCTGTCCCGCCTGCAACTGGTCCAAAACGCCGCAGCGAGACTCCTGACGGGCACCCGAAAAAGGGACCACGTCACCCCGATCCTGGCCTCTCTCCACTGGCTCCCTGTGCGGTTCCGTATACATTTCAAGATCCTCCTCTATGTCTACAAAGCCCTCAATGGGCTTGCCCCCACCTACATTAAAAGTCTTCTCACCCACCACTCCACCTCCAGGTCCCTCAGTTCGGCCGACTTGGGGTTACTGAACATCCCGCGGTCTGGGCATAAGCTCAGGGGCGACCGCGCCTTTGGGGTTGCTGCTCCCAGACTGTGGAACAGCATCCCCCTTCCCATCAGAACTGCCCCCTCCATCGACTCCTTTAAGTCATCGACTCCCTATAAGTCAAGTCAAGACTTATCTATACTCCCAAGCCTTTCTTGACGTCCTCTGAGCGAGGGCTATATGTATATATGTATGTAGTTTGTTTATTTATACTATTCTTATAACAAATTTAAAGCACTTTGGCCAACGAGAGTTGTTTTTAAATGTGTTATATAAATAAATGTGACTTGACTTGACTTGACTAAATTGCAGAGTTACTCCAAAGAGGTACAGGGTTGTAGGTGAATTGGCTTGGTATAATTGGCTTGGTATAATTGCAGAGAAAGTGGCAAGAGGGATAGATAGGACAAAGGGAATATCTGTGAAGGTGGTGTCACAGGTAGATAGGATGGTCAAAAAGGCATTTGGTGCATTATAGACAATAGACAATAGACAATAGGTGCAAGAGTGGGCCATTAGGCCCTTTGAGCCAGCACCGCCATTCAATGTGATCATGGCTGATCATCCCCATTGGCCTTCATCAGTCAGAGTATTGAGTATAGAAGTTGGGAGGTCATATTGAAGTTGTATATGACATTTGTGAGGCCACATTTAGAGTATTGGGTAGGAAGAAAGGTTCAGGTACTCGTGAAACGCGGTAAACTCGTGAAGTTTTTTCAACAGTGCAGAGAGTGTCCACGAGAGTCCCCGAGTACCTACGAACGGCTATTATCGTAATTCTCCGAGTCCGAATCAGGGGAAACTCGGGAGAACACTTGAATTACCTCGTACAGTGGGACAGGCCCTTAAATCTGGTTTATAACATTTTCGAGGTGCAGACACTTGGAGAGGTACATGGATAGGAAGGGTTTGGAGGGATTATAGACCAAGAGCAGGCAAATGGGTCTGGTTTAGATGGGGCATCTTGGTCAGCATGGACAAATTGGGCTGAAGGTCCTGTTTCCATGCTGTATGATTCAATGATTCAATGATAGTAGTTACTGTAGATTTAGCTCTTAAGGCTAAAGGAATCAAGGGATATGGGGGAAAAGCAGGAACGGGGTACTGATTTTAGATGATCAGCTATGATCATATTGAATGGCGGTGCTGGCTCAAAGGGCCGAGTGGCCTACTCCTGCACCTATTTTTCTATGTTTCGATGACTCGATGACTCGGTGACTTGGTGACTCTCTGCACCCGTACAGGCATGTACTGTCACAATAAAAGCACTGGGTTGCAGTGATTCGGTTCAGTTCAGTTTAGTTTATTGTCACGTGTACCGAGGTACAGTGAAAAGCTTTTGTTGCGTGCTATCTAGTCAGCAGAAAGACAATACATCATTACAATACAGTGTATAGATGCTACACGATAAGGGAATAACGTTAGTACAAGCTAAAGCCAGTGATATACCACTGTCTTGAAAGGAATTTCAAGCGAGATAAAGTTTTGTTTAAAATACAACCAGCATGTCAGATTGTTAATGGTGTTATATGAAAGTAGCTAGAATGTTTCTGCATGTGTCTCTGTTTTATTTCATGCTGTTTTATTTTAAAATAAACATTCTGAAAGAGCTTGTGTCTGAGCATGAAGCGTAACGTCTGGCTGTCAGTGGCCTTCTGGGCTGGGCGTGGTGGAAGTGGGGAAAGGACGTGTTAAGGTCGGAACCATTGACTTCTTGTGGGGAAATCTGAAGAGTTTGGTCAGGATCATGAAGTCAAGAAGACCAAACCTAATTTTTCAGTGAATGAACAAGCGTGCCCAAGTGTAGCAAGACCTGGAACTACTGAACTACTTGCTCAATGAGTCGTGAAACATCATCTACCTCACTGGTGAAGTGTGAAAGCGCACGCCTCCAGACTCAGGGACAGTTTCTTCATCATCATCCTACCACTAACTAGAGAGCAGTCCTGAACTACTAGCTACCTCATTGGAGACCCTCGGACTATCCTTGATCGGACTTTGCTGGCTTTACCTTGCACCAAATGTCATTCCCTTTATCATGTATCTGTACACTGTGAATGGCTCGATTGTAATCACGTATTGTCTTTCCGCTGACTGGTTAGCAACAAAGGCTTTTCACTGTACCTTGGTACACGTGACACTAAACTAAACTGGAACTGATCTATTTTCCAGATGTGGGCTCATAAGTGGCAAGTAACAAGCACATCACACTCATACCAGGAATGGACCATCTCCAACAAGAAGGAGACTAATGATCCCGTCTTTGACCTCTGCCTCAGTCACCACAAGCCAAAAGCCAACGCAAGTGATTGTCAAGTTGCCAAGCTTTAACTAGTAGAGTGCCTCATAGATCAACACTGAAGCCACAGCTAGTTACAATGTAAGTTGTATAGAGGAAGGCACCATATGTTATATATTCATGTTTCCTGGTGCTACATGAGAAAGATGCTACATGCTAGATGAGAAAGTAAACTGTAAGAAGAATACATGGATTCTGCAAAGGGATACAGACAGGCTAGATGAGTGGATAAAATGTTGGCAAATAGCGTGCAATGAAGGGAAATTTTGAAGGAAGAATAGAAACGTGGGATATTATTTAAACAATTGTTAAGGCCATTGGACTGTAGTCGTTAAGACCTGAAGCCTTGCTTTTCTTAGACTCTGGGATGATAGTGGTCTTCTTGAAGCAGGTGAGTACCTCGGAACGGATTAGGGAGAGAAGAAAGATGTCCATGAATATTCCCGCAAGTTGGACCACGTATCTTCTAATGACGCGGCCAGGGATTCCATCCGGGTCAGTTGCTTTCTGTGGGTTCACCCTCAGGAAGGCTGATCTAACCGCTGTAACAGTCACCCTGGGGAGAGGCACACTTGAGTCTGATGGGACGGATGTCATGGATGTGATGGGATGGGATGGGATGGATGGATTTTGGCCTTCTGCTCGAACCGAGCGTGGAAAGCATTAAGTTCATCAGGGAGGGCCGCACTCTCACCAGCGCTGTTACCTGACTTCACTTTGCAGCCAGTTATAGTGCTCAGACCTTGCAACATTCTGCGTGTGTCCAGATGAATATACCAGGACTCTTCTCCGTGGATTGTCACCTTGTCGTGCTGGAGAAGCTTGCCTGGACCTGAGATCCTGAGAGCGGTGCCGTCTGGAGCTATGCTCCTGGTAGGGTCACTCATGGCGGTAAGGTCGAGGGGGAGGTCTCTGACAAAGAGCAATCCAACCAAGACCTCAACAGTGGAACAGGCGGAGGATGATAGCTGACCTTAGTGGAGCGTCACAACGGCTGGGAAGGCGGATGAATGCTGCAGCAGAAAAGGTTCCCGGTCGTCTTGGACTCCATGCCACTGGGCGCCGGAGGAGGGAGAAGGCAACCCTGCCAGCAGTCTGTTCGTTTTTTCATCCTTTTTGTTATTTTTAGCGTTTGTTTAAAGTTTGTTTTAATGTTCTTCTGTTTGTTTTATGTGGGGGGGAGGGGGGGAGGGGGAAACTTTTTTTTTTAGGTTGTTACCTTCCCGGAGAGGTGATCAAGTTTCAGATCACATTCTCCGGGCTCTGCGGCCTATCATCGCTGGAGCTGGAAGCCGCCTCGGACTGTCGCGAGCCCCACCGCGGGGTGCGGACTTAACATCGGAGCGGATCCCTTGCCTGGGATCGCTCCCACCGCGGCCTGCGGACTTACCATCAAGGGCTCACCGTCTCGGGAGAGGCTAGTCGGGAGCTCCAACGCCGCGGAAGGTTCGTCCAGCCCCGACGCGAGGTTCGATCGCCCGGCGCGGGGGACCTGACATCCCCCCCGATGCGGGAGCTGAACGCCTCGACGCGGAGGGCCTGAACACCGCCGGCTAAGGGAGTCAAGACCATCCCGTCAACGGGGGGCTCGAGGCCCCCGACCAAGGAAGAACAACAAGGGAAGGACTTGAACATTATTTTCTCCTTCCATCACAGTGAGGAATGTGTAGGAGTCAATGTGATGGATGTTTATGTTAAAATGTGTTTTCTGAGTCTGTTGCTTTTTTAAATTGCATGACTGACCTGTCCAGTGAAATTCACTCCACCAATTGGTGTATGTGACAATAAATGAACTTATGTACTTATGAACTTATGAATTCTGACCCTGATCTGTCAAGGACCGTGTGGTGGCTGTCTGTGCACCAGTCTCCCCACGTTAAACAAAGTCACGCGCAGGCGTCCTCCATGAGAGGACAGGCCTACTCGTTTCGAGTGATCGCTGATGATGATGATACTAGGACTCATGTTTGTCCCGCTGTTGTCTCTTGGTTGGCATCCTTGATGGCTTTGGGCAATGGACCTGGCCTTCACCTGTGAATGTACCGGTTCATCCATGGTTTTTCCGGTTGGGGAACACTTGGATTGACTTCGTCGGCCCGCAGTCCTCCACGCACTTGCTGATGAAGTCAGTCGCGGCAGTGGCGTACTCATTCAGGTTGGCTGCAGGATCCCTTGGTATCGGGTGTTGGCCTTCACTATACGATTTTAGTTTTCGTTGTCACCCTGTACAGAGGTACAGCGAAAAGCTTTTTTGTTACGGATTATCCAGTCAGCAAAAAGAACATACATGATTACAGTCAAGCCATCCACAGCGTACAGATGCAGGATAAAGGGAGTTATGTTTACTGCAAGATAACGTTTTCTAAGGAAGTAGAGACGGTGGCGTGCTTTCTTGGCCTTCCACATGGTTTGGTCCAGGACAAATTGCTGGTGATATTTATTCCCAAGAACTTGAAGCATTCAACCATTTCTACATCGGCACCATCAATGTACAGCAGGTTATGTGTACCACTGGTCCTTGATTCCCCTACTCTGGGTAAAAGGCTCTGTGCATCTACCCGATCTATTCCTCTCATGATTTTGTACACCTCTATAATATCATCCCCTCATCCTCCTACACTCCATGGAATAGAATCCCTGCCTACTTAACCTCTCCCTATTGCTCACACCCTCTAGTCCTGGCAACATCCTCATAAATCTTTTCTGAACCCTTTCAAGCTTGACAATGTCTTTCCTATAACATGGTGGCCAGAACAGAACACAATATTCCAAATGCGGCCTCACCAACGTCTTATACAACTGCAACATGACCTCCCAACTTCTATACTCAAACTTCTGCACTGTTACCCGAATGCTGCCTGGAATCGGAGGTTTCAGCTATAAGGAGAGGTTGGATAGACTTGTTTTCTCTGTAACGTTGGAGGGGCAATATACAGAAAAAATTAACCTGTAAACTCATTTTTGGGATGTTGGTGATCATTGGTCGCACGCACTAGCTGGGCCGAATGGCCTGTTTCAACTCTGCATCTCCAAAATTCAATTCATTTCCATACAGTTGGCTGTGGAGGCCAAGTTAATGGATATTTTTAAGGTGTAGATTGACAGCTTATTGATTAGTACAGGATTATTACAGGTGTTATGGGAGGAATGCAGGAGAAAGGAGTTGAGAGGGAGAGATAGATCATTAACAATTGAATGGCAGAGTAGACTTGATGGGCCGAATGGCCTAATTCTGCTCCTATAACTTATGATCTCGAAGTAAAACTGTCAACAAAATTTGGGATAATATTCATAATTGATAGAACATAGAACATAGGACAGTACACCATCGGCCTTTCGGCCCACAATGTCTGTGCTGTTCACAATGCCAAATAAACTAATCTCATCTGCCTGCACATGATCCATATCCCTCCATTCCCTGCACATCCAGTTGCCGACCTAAAAACTCTTAAACGTCACTGTTGTATCTGCCTCCACCATTACTTCTGGCAGTATGTTCCAAAGATCATAGAGTGGAGTATGTTCCAGGCACCCACCACTCTTTGTGTAAACAAACTTGCCATGCACATCTATCTTCTTCTATCTATCTATCTATCTCTACATCTATCTTCTATCTATCTTCTATCCATCCATCCATCCATCCATCCATCCATCCATCCATCCATCCATCCATCCATCCATCCATCCATCCATCCATCCATCTATCCATCCACCCATCCACCCATCCACCCATCCACCCATCCACCCATCCACCCATCCACCCATCCACCCATCCACCCATCCACCCATCCACCCATCCATCCATCCATCCATCCATCCATCCATCCATCCATCCATCCATCCACCCACCTACCTTCCTACCTACCTATCATCTCTTTATATATAACTAAAACTGATCTTATGCTCTTCCGGTTTGCGGGGTTTTTCTACTTGCGCAAAAATGGTACACAATAGCACTACGAGTTTTCGCCAGGTTACTCACCGTTCTCCTGTGCTGCGAGTGCAACAAGTTTCGTTCTGATCGGTGGTATATTGTAAAAGTTATCGTGGTTTAAAAATCTTTAAAACCGCACATGCGCAGATTCCTTCAGTCAGCGCCACGCAGATTGCTCTCTTCTCCTGTCAGTCAATGCCACGGCCGGGATGGCAAAGCCCCTTCCTGCCCCACCGTCGGCGGCCTGTCCCGTCTCACTCACAAACTCCTCTCTCCCCTCCTCACAGTAACTTGTCTATCGTCTACCCCACCACCGGCGGCGGCCACGAGGAGGGGGTTCAGTGGAGGCCCAGTGGAGACGCTGGTCCCGTCTCTCTCTCTCTCCCTCATTATTCACCCCTCTCCCCTGCCTGCCCTCTGCGGCAATGGCGGGTCCCGTCTACCCGTCCCCCCGAATCTGTCTCCTCTGCTGCCGCCGCTGCAGTAACTCACCCTCACGGCCCTTCTCGGAGGAGATCTTCTCCACCAGCTCATCAAAACTCGTGGTGCCCACCATGCCGAACATCGACTCCATTCCCCCCCCGGCAGCGGCAGCGAGCAGGCAGGCAGGTAGGCGGGCGGGCAGGGACGGGCCTAGCGGTAGCAGCGGGCAGTCGGACAGGATGGGGTCAGGCCGAGCGGCGGCTGAGCCGGAGTGGGCAGAGGGAGGGAGGGAGAGTCGGTTTGCAGGGTGGTCGAACAGTTTGCGCAAAGTTTGAGTAAATCACACACACACACAAACTGGTCCAATCGTCAAGTCAACGGGATCTAAACCACAGCTAACAACGAATGACCTGTGGAGGAAGGAACTGCAGATGCTGCTTTTTATGGAGGGAGAGGGTGACTGAGGGTAGGGGAAAGGAGAGGGAGGGAGAGGTGCGGTAGTGATTGGGGAGGAGAGGGGAAAGATCCTGGGGAGGTGAGGAGGGAGTGTGGGGGGATTGAGGGAGAGGAAGGGGTAGGGAGGGAGAGGGGGAAAGTGGGGGAGATGAGGAGAGTGGGGGAGGAGGAGGAATAGAGAGAGAGGAGGGAGGAGTGGGGGAGGTCAGGAGGGATAGTGGGGGGGATAGGGGGAGGTGAGGAGTGGGGGATAGAGGGATAGGAAGGGGTTGGGGGGAGAGGAGTTATGGAGGGAGGGAGTGACTGAGGGTAGGGGAAAGGAGGGGGAGGGAGAGGTGAGGAAGGGATTGGGGGAGTGGGGGTGGAGAGGGGAAAGAAGAGGGAGGGTGAAGAGGAGGGGAGGGAGTACTGGGGGATGAGGGGAAATGAGCCACGCCTGCGCAGTTGGGGGCTATGCGTGAGTGGTGGAATATTGCATTGGGGAACGGGTTGCGTTGGGGGGGGATGGGTTGCATTGGGGGAACGGGTGAGTGGTGGAATATTGTATTGGGGAACGGGTTGCGTTGGGAGACCAGGCCTCCCGCATGACAGGGACCCAACGAGTCCCACTTAGTCTCGTCTCCTTTAAACTTGAGTCAACCGTTGTGCTTAAAGACTCTCCTTCAATTCAACAAACTTAGCACATCAAAGTCTTTCATCCAGGACCTTTGTGCTTCATACAAAACATCCCATCATATAGCGCCATCGCCCACTGAGTTACTTCAACCCCTGGAGTGCCAGTAAACATTCAAAACATTTTTCTTCAATTTCTTTTTAAGATACTCGTGAGAACAGTTCCCCGTGGTTAAAAAAAGAAATATAAGCAATTGTTTCCTGACACATAAATCTGGACCAGTTCTTTAGTTTAGTTTAGTTTAGAAATCCAGCATGGAAACAATGCCCTTCGGCCCATGGAGTCCGCGCTGACCAGCGATCCCATCGCGCTAACACTATCCTACACACACCATGGACCGAAGCCAATTAACCTACGTGGGAGAAACATAGAAACATATTGAAACATAGAAAGTAGGTGCAGGAGTAGGCCATTCGGCCCTTCGAGCCAGCACCGCCATTCAATATGATCATGGCTGATCATCCCCAATCAGTACCCCGTTCTTGCTTTACACCCATATCTTCCCCGGAGCTCCCGTGGAAAACCTAAGCAGGTCACGGGGAGAACGTACAAACTCCGTACAGACATCACCCGTAGTCAGGGTCGAACCCGGGTCTCTGCCGCAGTAAGACAGTAACTCTACCGCTGCACCATTGTGCCACCCCTCATATTAAATCTGGACCTTCTGCAAGAGCGTTGATTGACTAAGGAGGTCAAGGAGGAGTATTCCACTCTTTTCCTTGATAGTCTGTCTTTGATTTGTTTTTTGCCTTCCCAGGAGTTAACATATAGCCTGCTGGTTGGGAATGTATGACTGTGATGCACCAGGAACCATCGACTATAAGCAATGTAGGACTATATGTCTGAAGAAGGGTCTCTACCTGAAAGGGATATGGACCACATGCAGGCATGTGGGACTATTGTAGATGGGGCACGTTGGTTGACGGGGGCAAGTTTGGCTGAAGGACCTGTTTTCACACTGTGTGACTCTATGAATCATCACCTATCCACAGTCATAGTCACACAGCATGTTAACAGGCCCTTCAGTACAACTTGCACACGCCGACATGCCTCATCTGCAGTAGTCCCACCTGCCTGAGTTTGGCCTTTATCCCTCTAAACCCATGTACCTATCCAAATATTTTTTTTAAAGTTGTGATAATGCCTGCCTCAACTACCTCCTCTGGTAGCTCATACCATATACCACCCTTTTTGTAAAAAGGTTGCCCCCCAGGTTCCTATTAAATCTTACCCCCCTCACCTTAAACCTATGATCTCTGGTTCTTGGTTCCCCTATTCTGGGTAAAGAACTTAGCATTTAGCCGATATATTCCTCTCATGTTTCATGCACCTCCATAAGATCACCCTCATCTCCTCGCGCCCCAAGGTATAGAATCCTGGCCTGCTCAACCTCTTCCGATATCCCCTCGAGTCCTGGCAACATTCTCGTAAATCTTCTCTGCCCCTTTCAAGCTCAACAACACCTTTCCTACAACATTGTAATTGAAACTGTAACAGGACTTCCCAACTTTTCCAGAGACTCTGTCTGACCTGCCGAGTTGCTCCAGCGTTTGTGTCCTTTGGAGGATGATTCAGAAGCGTTTTCCAAACTGAATTTTAGCGTGAAGGGCCTGTCCCACTTGGCGATTTTTTTCGGCGTCGTATCATTGTCGACAAAAGATTTTGAACATTTCAAAATCCAGCGGCGACAAAAAAGTGCTTGTGACACTTGAAAAAACACCATGCGTCACACGTTGTCAAGCCGCGTCACCGCCGCGTCATACGTCGTCACGCCGCGTATTTTTCGGTGACATGATACGTCAGTCAAAGATGCCGCAGTCGTCGAAAAAATTGCCGTGGGACAGGCCCTTTAAGATCAGAGAGAAGCAGCCGCCAGAAACAGCAAGAGCGAGTATTGGCTGAAAAAAGGTGGGTCAGAGGGAACGAAGATTTAAAAAGAGTGCCAAAGGCCCAGGTTCGAGTAATTTACAAATTAGCCCTAAAGTTGTTGATTAGGTAGCAGATAAAAATAAGTACAGCCGTAGTGGAGCGGCCTTGTTGACGTGAAGTGCCTTGTTGAGGTGAAGTGCCTTGGTGAGTAAAGTGCGAGTCTTTGGCTCGATAGCCTTAGGCGAGGAGGCTACGCTCAAAGGTGGAGAAGATGAGAGGCACAACCAATTGGGATTTGTCTACTGAAAAATGGCAGGCAAGTTGTTGCAGTGTGACTCTTGCAGGATGTGGGAAGTCAGGGACACTGCTGGTGCCTCTGACAACTACACCTGTGAAAGTTTGTCCAGGTGCAGCTCCTGAAGGACCGTGTTAGGGAACTGGAGCAGCAGCTGGATGATCTCAGGACCATCGGGGAAAACGAGAGCTTGCTGGACAGGACCTACAATGAGGTTGTTACCCCGGTGGCTGTACCTGTTGAACAGGGAGATAGGGGATCTGAATGTGTGGCTGAGGGGCTGATGCAGGGAGCAAGGATTTAGATTTATAGGCCACTGGGATCTCTCAAAAAGTAGTAAACACTGCCCAGTCCATCATCGGCTCTGACCTCCCTTCCATCGAGGGGATTTATCGCAGTCGCTGCCTCAAAAAGGCTGGCAGTATCATCAAGGACCCACACCATCCTGGCCACACACTCATCTCCCTGCTACCTTCAGGTAGAAGGTACAGGAGCCTGAAGACTGCAACGACCAGGTTCAGGAATAGCTACTTCACCACAGCCATCAGGCTATTAAACTTGGCTCGGACAAAACTCTGAACATTAATAACCCATTGTCTGTTATTTGCACTTTATCAGTTTATTTATTCATGTATGTATATATTTATATAATGGTATAAGGACACACTGATCTGTTTTGTAGTCAATGCCTACTATGTTCTGTTGTGCTGAAGCAAAGCAAGAATTTCATTGTCCTATCAGGGACACATGACAATAAACTCACTTGAACTTGAACTTGAACTTGATCTTGAACTTCTGGGGTAGGGGTGACCTGTACAAAATGGGTAGGTTGCACCTTAACTGGAGGGGACCGACGTTCTGGCAGGCAGGTTTGCTAGTGCTACACGGGTGGGTATAAACTAAATAGCGGGAGGGAGGGGTCGACAAATTGGAAGTATAAGGATGGAGTTAAAGGGAAAGAGAGTACAGGAAAAGTTACGAAAGACAACCAAATTAATGGGACGGAAAGTTCAAGAAGGCATAAGAGAGTAAGGTCAGGTGAAATAGGAACCAGTGTGATAGGGGAAGTGAATACCAAATTAAAAGTGTTATATATGAATGTACGTAGTATAAGAAATAAAGTGGATGAGCTTGGGATTCAGTGAGAGATTGGTAAAGGGGCTGTCCCACTACGGCAACCTAATCCACGAGTTCTGGCGAGTTTGCCCTCGACTCATACTCGCAGCATGGTCGACACGAGGTCCTAGGAGGTCTTTGTAAATCTCCTTCATGCTCGAGGGCAGTCCCTGCGTACTCGAGGCCTCAGCTAGGTCGCGTGTATTTTTCAACATGTTGAAAAATGCCCACGAGTAAAAAAAGGTCGCCATGGAAAAAAATTGATACTTTTTATACTCACAGGTTTAGTCAAAGTAGATTGTGTAGTAGGTCGGCATGTTAGTCGTAGGTAATCGAGCATAGTCGAAGGTAATCAAAGGTAGTCGTAGATAGTCTTCAACATAGTCGAAGGGAGGTCGAAGGGAGGTCGAAGGAGGTCGTCTTCACTCTCCACTATTCCATGTCCAATTTTCCCGAAGCTAGTCATAGCTAGTCATAGCTAGTCAAAGCTGGTCTTCAACATAGTCGAAGGAGGTCGAAGGAGGTCTTCTACATAGTCGAAGGAGGTCTTCAACATGACATTTTTTCAACTCTCCTAAACTCTTCTAAACTCGTGAATTAGATCGCCACAGTGAGACAGCCCCTTAAGTATGATGTTGTGGGAATTAAATAGACATGGCTGCAAGAGGATCAGAGCTGGGAACTGAATATTCATGGTTATATGTCCTATCGAAAAGACAGACAGGTGGGCAGAGGGGGTGGGGTAGCTCTGTTGGGAAAGAATGAAATTCAGTCCTTTGTGAAGGGTGACATAGAATCAGAAGATGTAGTCATTGTGTTAGAACTGAGAAATTGTAAAGGCAAAAAGACCCTATTGGGAGTTATCTACAGGCCCCCAAACAGTAGCCTGGATATACTGTAGGGTGCAGGTTGCATCAGGAGTTACAATTGGCATGTAACAAAGGTGGTTATGGGAGATTTCAATATGCAGGTAGACTGGGAAAATCAGGTTGGTACTGGACCCCAAGAAAGGGAGTTTGTGGAGTGCCTCCGAGATGGATTCTTAGAGCAGCTTGTACTGGAGTCAACCAGGGAGAAGGCAATTCTGGATTTAGTGTTGTGTAATAACCGGATTTGATAAAGGGAACTCAAGGCAAAGGAATCATTAGGTGGTAGTGACCATAAAATGATAAGTTTTAATCAGCAATTTGAGAGGGAGAAGGTAAAACCAGAAGTGTCAGTATTGCAGTTGAACAAAGGGGACTATGGAGCCTTGAGGGAGGAGCTGGCTAAAGTTGACTGGAAAGGGACCCTAGCAGGGATGATGGTGGAACAGCAATGGCAGGTATTTCTGGGAATAACCCAGAAGATGCAGGATCAGTTCATTCCATAGAGGAGGAAAGATTCAAAGGGGAGTAAGAGGCTACCGTGACTTACAAGGGACAGCATACAACTAAAAGAGAAGATGTATAACATAGCAAAGATGTGCGGGAAGCCAGACAATTGGGAAACTTTTAAAGAACAATAGAAGATAACTAAAAAGGCAATATGGGGAGGAAAGATAAAGTACGAAGGTAAACTAGCCAAGAATATAAAGGAGGATAGTAAAAGCTTCTTTAGGTATGTGAAAAGACAAATCTGGTTCCCTTGACAACAGAAACAGGTGAATTTATTATGGGGAACAAGGAAATGGCAGAAGAATTGAACAGGTACTTTGGTTCTGTCTCCACTAAGGAAGACACAAACAATCTCCCAGATGTACTGGGGACAGAAGATCTAGGGTGACAGAGGAACAGAAGGAAATTCACATTAGTCAGGAAATGGTGTTGGGTAGACTGATGGGACTGGAGGCTGATAAATCCCCAGCGCCTGATGGTCTGCATCCCAGGGTGCTCAAGGAGGTGGCTCGAGAAATTTTGGACGCATTTGTAATCAATTTCCAATGTTTTATAGATTCTGGATCAGTTCCTGTGGATTGGAAGGTAACTAAAGTCAGCATGGATTTACGAAGGGGAAATCTTGCTTGACTAATCTTCTGGAATTTTTTGAAGATGTAACAAGTAAAATGGACAAGGGAGGGCCGGTGGATGTAGTGTATCTGGACTTTCATGAAACCTTTGATAAGGTCCCACACAGATTAGTGGCAGAATTAGAGCACATTGTATTGGGGTAGGGTATTGACATGGATAGAAAATTGGTTGGCAGACAGGAAACAAAGAGTAGGGTCCCTTTCAGAATGGCATGTAGTGACTAGAGGGTGCCGCAAGGCTCGGTGCTGGGTCCGCGTTTATTTACAATTTGTATTAATGATTTAGATGAAGGAATTAAAAGTAACATTAAGAAATTTGCAGATGACACAAAGCTGGGTGGCTCAGCGGGTGAGGCACAATATCTGGAGAACATGGGCAGGTGACAGACAGTTCCTGAACAGAATGTCACCTTTCCATGTTCTCTGGAGATGCTGCCTGACCCGCTGAGTTATTCCAGCATTTTGTGTTGTGTTTATGAAGTTTTTAACTAGCTTGGTTCATTATTACCAGACAACCAACAGAATAAAATGTTCGACCCAAAACATTACCCATTCCTTCTCTCCAGAGATGCTTCCTGTCCCGCTGAGTTACTCCAGCATTTTGTGTCTACCTTCTAGGTGTAAACCAGCATCTGCAGTTCTTTCTTACACAGAATAAAGAGTTATCCTATCTCATTCGAGAAAGAGTCGCTGTATTACAGCGCCACCGACCCGGGTTCGATCCTGACTATGGATGCTGTCCGTACGGAGTTTGTACGTTCTCCCCGTGACCTGCGTGGGTTTTCTCCAGATGCTCCAATTTCCTCCCAAAGGCTAAAGGCTAATCGGCCTGGTAAAATTGTAAATTGTCCCTGGTGTGTGCAGGATAGTATTAGTGTGCGGGGATCGCTGGTCGGCGCAGACTCAGTTGGCCGAAGGGCCTGTTTCTGCGCTCTATCACTAAACTGAACTAAATGTCCTGTAACATAATTTCATAAAAAACAACTAATGATATAAATGGGAGCATTCCCATTCAATAGACAATAGACAATAGGTGCAGGAGTAGGCCAATCGGCCCGTCGATCATACACTGTGATCATGGCTAATCATCCACAATCAGTACCCCGTTCCTGCCTTCTCCAGAGGAACCAGAGGAACTACCAGTCTGAAGAAGGGTCTCGACCCGAAACGTTGCCTATTTCCTTTGCTCCATAGATGCTGCCTCACCCGCTGAGTTTCTCCAGCATTTTTGTCTACCTTCGATTTTCCAGCATCTGCAGTTCCTTCTTAAACAGAGGAACCATCATGTAACTTATCTGAAAAAAGAATTGAATCAGCGTGTATGACCGTCAGCTTAATCCTATTTGTAAGGATCAGAGAACCAAGCATATTTTGTTGCCAATTTCTGTCTTTCTACTACCAATTGAACTTTTTACAATCTATTATTTATTTTAGACACTGGTTTGTTAGTTTAGTTTAGTTTAGTTTAGAGATACAGCGCGAAAACAGGCTCTTCGGCCCACAGAGACCGCACCGACCTGCGATCCCCCGCACACTAAGACTACCCTGCACACAATAGGGACAATTTTACATTTACACCAAGCCAATTAACCTACAAACCTGTACGTGCGGGAGGAAACCGAAGATCTCGGAGAAAATGCCGAAGAACGTACAAACTCCGTACAGACAGCACCCGCAGTCAGGATCGAACCCGGGTCTCTGGCGCTGTAAGACGGCAACTCTACCGCTGCGCCACCGTGCTAGTTTATTCTCATTCTATTTTCTACTTATGCATTCGCTGAGAACATTTATAATATGCTGCTAGTTTAACATCCTGGGAATAATAGGTTATGGGCTGAGTGCTAGAAAATGCGATTAGTATGGATCGGTACTTCATGGCAAGAAAAGACACAGTGGGCTAAAGGTTCACCAAAGGTCAATGAATGATTAATTGATCAATTGAAAGATACAGCATGGAAACAGTTCCTCCGGCCCGCAGAGTCCACGCCAACCATCGATCACACATTGACACTAGTTCTATGTTATTCCACTTTCGCTTCCACTGTCGACATAGTCGGGTCAATTTACAGAGACCAATCGACCTTAGGGATGTGGTGGTAACTGGAGCACCCGGAGGAAACCTATGCAGTCACAGGGAGAACATGCAAACTCCACACAGACAGCACACAAGGTCAGGATCGAACGCGGGTCTCTGGCATTGCGAGGCAGCAGCTCCAACAGTTGTGCCACTGTGCCACTCCACAGGACTTGTAACCTTTGCACAGAATGCACATCTCCTGGGACACAAAGGGTCACAATTTCTTAAGTTATAGGAGCAGAATTAGGCCATTTGGCTCATCAAGTCTACTCTGCCATTGGCTCTCTGTCATGGCTGATCTTTCTTGCCCTCCTAACCCCATTCTCCTGCCTTCTCCCCATAACCCCTGACACCCGTACTAATCAAGAATCTATCAATCTCGTGGGTATCAAAAATGTTGGTTGCACAATTTAATTTGTTAACAATTATCATCATAAAATGTTTAGTTCAGAGATACAGCATGGAAGCAGGCCCTTCAGCCCATCAAGTACACACCGACCATTGATCACCCGTTCACACTCATTCAAAGTCATCCCCTTATTTCTCATCCACTCTGTACGTACTCCAGGCAACTTACAGAGACCAATTAACTTACAAACCCGCACGTCTTTGAGATGTGGGAGGAAACCGGAGCACCCGGAGGAAACCCACGCGGTCACAGAGAGAACGTGAAAACTGCGCACATACAGCACCGGAGGTCAGGATCGAACCAGGGTCTCTGGTGCTGTGAGGCAGCAACTCTACCAGCTGCGCCTGTGTTATGACAGCAATCTCTCTTTGTACATTCACTGTACAATCCAGGTGCATGTCTTGGTCATTGATTTGATGGTCTGTGCTGCACTGTGGGGCAGCGGCCGAGTTGCTGCCTTACAGCACCAGAGACCCAGGTTCGATCCTGACCACGGGTGCTGTCTGTACGGAGTTTGTACGTTCTCCCCGTGACCTGCGCGGGTTTTTCCACGGGATCTCCGGTTTCCTCCCACACTCCAAAGACGCACAGGGTTTGTGGGTTAATTGACATGGTATAATTGCAAATTGTCCCTAGTGTGTGTGGATCAGTATTAACGTGCGGGGGCCGTAGGTCGGCGCTGACTCGGTGGACCGAATGGCCTGTATCTCCAAACGAAACGAAATCCTCCCTTTTTATACCACAGATTATTTAATTGTTATTTTTAAGTAACTGAATTCTGTACAAGTGCATGAAAAATACAGACACGTCATAATAATTAGTAACTTGTTAAACCAGTTTATAATCAGATATCATGCATTATGGAATGCTGCAGAT